>JASCIV010000283.1:0-26400 GCA_030374735.1 Gracilaria caudata
AACGCCATGAGATGACGTCTGCTTCGCACTGCGTCCCGACATATTTGCTTGATCGTTTCCAGGAAAGCTTGGTTGGATCAAAATTGATATTCGCAATCGAAGTGGGCGTCGTGGTGTTCGTCACCGCTTCTCCTAGAAGGTCTGCAGAGATATGATGAGTTTCGCATTCTAAACTTAACTCTTCCACAAAAACAGTGTGTTCAAGTTGACCCTCTTCTTGGGAAAATTCGCGACAGTCTGACTTTCCATCACTCTCAAGACATGGATGATTTTGTTCACCTTCATCACTTGAAAGTGGAGTCTTGTCAATACCGAAGGTGTTTGATACAAATCGCTGAAGTACCTGAATCTGACTGGGCGCAATCAACAATGAAACTCTTCGTAGAATTTCAATAGACCATTTATCCCGAACTCTTCTCCTGTGTTCAGAGGGTAGCACTTGCACATCGTTATGATGACTTAAGTCAGAGTCAATCTCACGTACCAGTACAACCCATTGGCTTACCCTGGCTTCACGAGAACTGCGCATCAAGCCTAGCTCCTGTGAGCAATCTTTCCTTGTAAGGATTTGCCCTCTTCTCATCGATATCACTTGACCTTTAGGAGAGAGGGTCGCAGTTATGTGAGATGAACTGATACACACAGCTTCGTGGTTTGTCCGAGAAAGAGGAAATATAAGTGTGAGATCCCATCCCTGTATCGTTAATGGTCCAGACGTAGAAGTCTGACGCACCCCTGAAGCGCCCTCCTTTAACCCAGTGGTAGCCAGAGAACCGCTGACCTTTGCATGAATGTCCCTTACGGTACTATTAAATGATTCATAGATTCGTGATATGCTTGAGTTGATAGTTTTCAGCCAAACTACCTGCAATGCTGAGACTTGAACGTTACTTGTGCGGTTTGATGTCACGAACGAAACAGGTCTTCGACGTGGAGAGGTATCTTCTTGTGGAACTGTGCATCTTAGAACCGTTTTGTAATCGGAAGACATATCACTAGTGTCCTTGACTTCGAGATTGTCAAGGAAGCCAGTTAGCGTCTTGTCTTGACGAAGAAGTAGAATATTTTCAAAAGTTGACTGGATACGGACATCATATCCTGCACATCTAAGTATCGTTCTTCTGAGCCGAACTGAAAATGACGCAGTTGGTTGTGTGTCATATTCAAATGAGGTTTGGTCTCGGTGTTGTTTTCCCTGAATAGTAATCTCGTTGCGCAATGGGATTTGGAGGCCTTCGAAAGCATGGTCCACAATGGAGGACATCTTTGATAGACCTTGTACCGAAACTGATACGCTTAGTTTTTCAACATCAGACTCCATCCGTTGAAACGTCATTCCATAGCCCTCACGTTGAATCGCATCAAATGCAATCTCAAAACCCGCAAGAAGGATAGAGTCGCGATACAGCGATTCATATATTTCTAAGTGTTGAGCTCGGATCATATGATATCGCCATCCTTCTGTCTCATACCTCATACCTCCCAATTTCAGCCTCGCCGCTTCAGTTAAGTTACCTTCTTCATCAGAATCTCGAAGGCTGAAGTCTACCGATGGCGCTTTCAACACATAGGTGATATTCTGGTGGGCATGAATTCCTCGTCTTGCAGTAATCTCATCTTGGAAACCATCATCAAATTCTGGGAGCACTTTCATGAGAAATTGACGCCTTGTACTAAACAAGGAGTTAACGAATGGAGTTGTGCTGGGTAAATCAAGAAACCCTTCACCATCTACTAAATTCAGTTCCACTCGATTTTCTTTTGTTTCAATATTGACTGTCGTAGTGACTTGAAAAAACTTAGACTTCTCACTCCATTCGGAGCATCGAGCCATTGTTGTCTCCTTAGAATGCTTCGTTGTGGACAAATGATGATGTCCCGATATTTCCAGTTTTCCCCTTCGCAAAGCATTTTCGTTATCTCCGCCTTCGATTTCGGCGTAAACGTCCGAGAGAGTGCAACAGATGTCCAAAGAAGAATTCTGAGGTTGCTGAACAGCATTCATCACCAGCAAAGTGAATCTGGCAACATCAACGTACGTTTTGACTTGGACTGCATTTTCGACTTCTGTTGTCTTTATGGTCCTGGTTCTCGGAAGTTCACTATTTTCGTCATCCGCGGCACTAGATGCGAATCGCATACTCTTAGCAAACGCAACAATCCGCCTCATGCGCTCAAAACCTTCTTCCGTAACGAAGTCAATTTCGGCTCTGGAAGACTGGATTCGGAGCGATCTTGTGACCTTGTTCTCGTATCCAAGCTTGTACAGTTTTAACACCAGGAAGCAAGGTTTCTGTCCTTCCTTCAGGAAATGTCGGTGGGCACTATCACCGGGATCTCCAATCCATATATGCTTTTCTCCGTCCACTAATGTTGCACTCTCGATACACAGCGAGCCGTTGTACGATTCTAGAGAAGAATCCAACTCCGCCTGCATAGACGTAGCTTTAAGGCAAAGGCTCAAATTACTGAATTGATCTGCAATCGTTATACGAAAGAACGGGATATTGATTCCAAGCCTTATCTTCGCCCACGTCGTTGACAGTTCTGACACCTCCTGAGCACCAGAGCTCGCTTGTCCAAATTTCGCTACTGTGAGGGAATGCTTCAGTTCTTCTGCTACTTGTTCTTGCTCCTGAGATACTTCAGTTCCAAATAGCGCCCACCCCAGCCAATCACGAGTAGCAAATGAAGAAACCTCATCAGCGAGCGCATGTTTTCTAGCCTGATCTCGTATGATTAGGATTGCATCTGCTCCGAGAGATCGCTCTAGTTCAAGAACTTGGATTGATTCGTCGTTATCTGCGATCCTCCGTAGACGCTTCACATGCAATTCTTTGTATTTGACAAAACTCCTTGCTTTACGACGAACCGTATCCTCCGAAAAGTAAATTCTACGCTTGCAAAAGGACGAAGTCACGCGACGAACAATATACTGAAACCAGGCTCTTGGATTGTCCGCGACAGCTTCATTGGGACGTTGATGCAAGTGAGCGATACGCCAATGCGATGATCTTGCTGTAAGTGCATTCAGGAAGTGTGGGAAGAGGTAGTCTACCTCCAGCTTAAAATTCGGCATATTGAGATCTATGTCCCAAGCGCCACCTCTGAACGTCGCATTGAAGGATACAGAAGTTTCTGATAAGCATAAAGTTGGGTGTGTTGTTTCCGAAGTTATGGTGAACGAAAAGCCAGACGCAACTATAAGCTTATCTAGATCACCACGGTTCGCAGATTGAGGGGTAGGTTTCGTGGACAGTTCGTTGAGACGAATTATTCCAGTTTGACCAGAGGCGAACTTAAGCTCAATAGTCACATTCTTTATATCGAGCTCAAAGCGATCCAAAAGCATGGGAAGGATTCGGGTTAGTATGCGCGAAAGTGGGCTCTTCCCTCTTTCCCCTTCAGCAAGTTGTCGCTTTTTCTCATTGTCGGACTCGGATGCAAAAGCATCAAACACGGCTTGCTGTGAAGATGGAAATGGAACCTCCGACAACGATAATCGAAAGTCGTCAGCTTGGGCTCGGATTGGAGATGAGTATAACTTTGTCCAAGGCACTTGTACAGCGAGACTGCCTATCTTCCCCTTGTTGATTTGCAGCGGCATGTTGTTCAGGATCAGAAAGGAGGGCGCAACGTCAACATCTTCTAAGTGCAGTTTTCCACGCAGCAGATTTACGCGCAAAGACTCGCGGAGGCGTGGAAAATGACGGGCTAGGGCGTCCACGACCAGGTTCTGAAAAATGCCCATGATGGGCTTGCTTCTGTGGTATGCTGTTTCTGTGCACGCCTGCAGAGCAGCTGTTTCGTTGGTGAGTTAAACTGAATGTGAGCCGGCTCTGATAGAAAAACATGGGGGATGGAAACATAGAGTTGTCCAACGACGATGCAGGAGTTCGTCAGAAAATGACTAAAGAAAGCGATGCCTTCCCCGAGAGTAAAAAGTCAGCTGAAGCTGGCCAAAAGAATGATGAGCTCGATTGCGCCTTGTTCTTTCCGTGAACTTTCAATGCGGAGCTTGTATCTGCGTAACCTCGACGTGATGCACACGCCATGCGCCATGCCTGCCAGCCAATTGGGCTGTTTATGAAAGCGGAGGGATCGGGGATGTCCAAGTACCTTTGGTACCGTCGTACCTGACCATCATCTATTCTATTTTGTAACGTTGTACTCGTTCTTTGCATGATCTGTGGCCTGACGACAGTGAAGCAAAGCTAAAAGAATTTGTTTTATTTTAATTGCCCACTATAGAGGAAGATAACCGGGTCGCCCGATCCAAACGTGGAATACCTGTCCAGTGCAAGTTCCGTGCCACCGCGATTACGTGTTCTACTGTCACATCACTCTTCGGTCTTGACGCGCGCTTCCAAAACAGGTGGTTTTGTTCCGTAGCGGGCCGGCGAAATTTGAATTTTGAAATCCCCTCCTACTCAGCGAAGCGAAAAGCACAGCTCATCATTTCAAACCTTAGAAGAATCCTGCGCCAAAGTGCTCTTCTTCGCAAGCATCACTCCTGTAGCGACGTCACTCGTTGCTAATCCTTTCCTCGTCTCATCTTCCGCCACAAAATGGAGCCTATCAATGCTCCCTTTGACGTGCTACCTGATTCCCTTCCGTCCTCAGCCGTGGTACCAAAGCCAACGCTGTTATTGCACTCTCCCAGCGAACACGAGTTCAACTTAGCCGCGCTCAACAGCCTCCCGAAGAACGCGGCCGGATTGCAAAGCTACTCAGAATTTGTCAAGGCCGCTCGTCAATCGGAGGTGCGCGGTGGTGTCGCTAAACAACCCGTCGATGATCGCTCGAAATCCATTTCTATATGCGGTCACTCTTTTCGATTCGTAGGGGTTCCTATTTCCGAATCCGAATGTTCTTATCAATCAGATGTCACCTCATCTTCTGGCCAGGGCGCCGAGGATTCTCATAGAGGAGACGGAGCACAAGAGCAAGAAGTTTCCGCACCTGTGCCCGCTTGGACTCCGACAGCTAGTCCAGCCAAAAGCATACTGCGTCGCTCATCGGTCGCCCCATTACAACCACCCCAACCGTCTCTGAAACCGCTTGTATATGATTATGCGTCCTCCGCTTCCCCCGCGTCACGTAGGATGTCCACGGTTTCGTTATGTGCATCTTCCAAGCGGGCTTCCGCGCAGCGAAGGAGGCTTTCGTTTGATACTGGTGTACAAGTCCGGATACCGGATGAACACACAGAGGATGATTATAGACAAGCAACTGTTTCCGCCAGGAAGGTCCGAAGCCGACGCAGTAGTATGTCTTCAAGGAGGATGAGCTCTGCTTCTTCATGTCGTCCTGCCACGTATGCCGGGTTCGAGCCCTTTGGTCTCTCTGACGCCGGGGCATTGCTCTGTGAAACAGAGAGTCGCAAGTTTCTCCTCGTTGTCGATGACGTTGAAGCCGAGGAAACAGTCGGAACCCAATGTCAACCTTTAGATATAGATGTGGAAATGGATCTTCTTTTTGAAAAGCTGGATGAAGCAGGAGAGGAAGAGAATGACAGTGTTATGGAAGTGGAACAGGTGCGATCCGCAGCAGTACTGCCTGCCTCTCAACATGTCCCACATCGTAATCTCTCTTGTATCAACACAGCTGCAGAAAACGCACAAGCGCATGTTGTTCCACATTCCATTCCGCTCATATCTCTCACCGATCTTCCCGCCACGCCAGGACCATCCACAGCTCCAAGTGCTCGTCGCAGCGAAACACCCAGCGAAACACATAACACGGCTCCCAAGACCGAAGCAGAAGCTGGAACATCCCCAGTCGAATGCAGGACTCCGAATGCATCACAAAAATGCTCTCTTTCTAGAGAGAGGGAAACAAGCTGTGAAGTAAGAAACAGCGAGGGAACTCGGTCTGGTGTTTCTCCTATGTACATATCAGGTCCAAACGAAAGGAATAGAGCTACAGGTGTTGAGGACGATGAGCTTGAAACAGGACAAAGTAATTCTTCTCCACAGCAAAGAGACGCTTCACCGATTGAGTCCTCCGATCACGGAGAGTTCATTGCTACCAGGGATGAAGTCCGTGCTGATGCTGCACTCATCACGGGCATTGATCTTGAGGATGCAGACGAAATTGTTGTTGCCACAACAGCACATGCCACCAGAACTCGTTCGTCCCGTGCGCCATCTCTCGCGTCTGGGCAAGTCCTAATGCCTTCTCCAAACACAGTCGGTAATAAAAAGATTCCTGATGTTTGCGTGGACAGCAATCAAGTCTTGCTCCCTCAGGTGGATAATGATCTTGTCGTGGAGATTTTTGAAGAACCTGAGATTGCCGAATCAGAGGTCTTGGCCTCTGTGCCCTCTCAACCTACTCATCAGCCGCAGGAACCAAATGCTAATGAGTTATGCAACGATGCTGCCACACATGCAGACAAAGAAGAAGTAGCAAACGTGGGGGCCGTTCTTGACAAGGAGCCAGATACGTCAGGTATAGACAACATCATGTGTCAGGAAGCAGCAAACGTGGGGGCCGTTCTTGACAAGGAGCCAGATACATCGGGTATAGACAACATCATGTGTCAGGAAGCAGCAAACGTGGGGGCCGTTCTTGACAAGGAGCCAGATACATCGGGTATAGACAACATCATGTGTCAGGAAGCGGCCGAAGTTGCCGATTCTGTTATGACCGAGCAGCCAAGGGTGCCTGACGCCAAGAGTGATTCCTCAACGCAAATAACAGCTCCCTCTTCCGTCGCAAGGAATGTCGGATTCGCGGCACAAGCATCGGCCGCCATTTCTATCGCTCCCATATCCGATCATGTGAAAAATGGTGAAGAATGTCCAGAGAGGGAATTGATGCGAATGGAGGCGGGAAATGTTACAAAATCTCGAGAAGTGATCAATCCGAAGGAAAACAGTATTCGTCTTCAAACTAATGTCTCCCAGGTAAACATCGAACCGCAGGTGACAGCGTATCAGCTTGCCATTCTTGAGACATTGACCCCCAATACGAAGGCAACATTGGCAAGGATTCGAGGAAGCAAGGGTCCATTTGCTGTGCAAGGGGTACAAGTGTCTCCGCTTAACAGTGCTACCACACATCGACTGAGGAGAAGAGTTGTCTCGGGAGATATTAGGAATGTTTCAAAACACGAACGAGGGACATCAATAACCCGTTCAGCTAGAGATCACGATTCGAATAGAGCAGAATCCGAAATGCAGCTTGAGCAGCCCACTAGAAAGGATCAATGCAACGGAAATGAACGACCGGAAAACACAAGATTAAGAGATGAAACCAGCGAAAGGTGGATGCAAGTTTCTGGAACGCATTTCACATCAGAGGCAAATAACGAGAATACTGGTCATTGCACTGAAGGCAATGAGAAAGTTATTGTATCCCCTGAGCCGCAGCTACCGGAAATGCTTCTGAGAGCATCTACTGGTCCGGCCGCGGTGACCCCAAGCGAATACATGCAGCCAAACATGAAACTGGGAGAGGCGGAGGAGCTGTTCGAGGAAGTTGTTCAGCTGCACGACGCAGAACTTCCCTCGAACGTTGACTTTGTTGGGCTTATGTCCCCGGCACCACTTGCAAAGCGAAGGCATTTGAACGAAAACGAAATCATTGACGTTGATGCGGAAGAAAGCGAGCAGAGCTTGCAAGTTGTCGCTGTGGAAAAAATCGAAAGCCGTGCAGACCCAGAGTGTGCCCAGACAAGAAGCGGATTATCGGAAATGCTGAACCCTGTTGAAGATATTCCCCCCGTTAGAAATGGGAACAAAAGTCAGGACCAGCCGACTGTGTCAAAGAAGGATTCATCTGTCATTAACAGCCTTCCAACGATGACAATTAGTAGCCCTGGTGAAGCATATGCACAACCGTCGAATGGTGATGATTGTGAAGACTATGATGAGATTGAACATGGTGACGAAGGTTTCGAAATTGATCATGTTGCGGATGTTGAACAAGACGGCAGTCATAGTAATGAAGAGAAGGAGATCAACAATGTTGTGGACCCTAGTGAAGCACATAGCCATCGTTCGAAACAGATAGTGGCACCCGCCTCTCGAAAGCGACCAGCCCCTGGTGATGTGTTGAGTTCGGATACTATGGACGCTCCATTGAGGCGGAGCGATAGGAAAGAGGATGATTCTCAGCCACACTCCACTCAATCTTCGCCTCCTCCGGCTGAAAACTCCAGTTCCGTTACGAGTTCTCCTGTAATCCGGAAGAGATCGAAAAGGTTGAGCAAGAGGAAAAAGGTGTCCAACAAAGCAGAGATATCGAAGAACAAGAAAAAGCGTCAGTGGCGTGAACTATCCCATTTGCCTATTGATGATGTTCGAATAGATGACGGCCCAGGGCCAAGGCGAAGCAAGAGACAAAGATTTCCGAGGCTGAAGTACTGGAAGAACGAAGTTGTGAGCTATGAGCGCCGGAGGAGTCAAATGATGCCTACAGTGTCCGAAGTTCTAGTTGACGTTGGAGATACAGATAGCGAGGAAGCGTGGATGCCAAGGCGGTAATACTGTTGACACTATCGCAAGCATGGATAACTACGAATGATATCATTGACTACGCCTGATCTGTTTACGAGCTTTCCCCTATCTGCACCCCTGAAGTTGGAGGATTACAGAGTCATAGTACTGGTTTGTTCAGACCAGTTGCGGTCTGCAACGATACGCACAAAAGGCGTTCCAACGAACGTAGATAAATGCCGTTGTGGTGCGTACTCACGAGGCATATGCCATTCTTCATGCTATGAAGTTTGAACCGAATAATTGTGTCCTGATTGCACATATTCAAGTCTGGTAGAAATGTATTTTAGGATAGAAGTGGATTTTAGGACGCAAGCAAAGAGTGGTATGGGTCCAGGGTCCGAGCCCGACATTCAACTTCGTTCAGTGCAGATACCCAATTCTGTGAGGACTTCAATTGTTAGAATCAATACCTTTAACATATCTCTTTGCCTCCATAGTGGACGTCGCAACACTAAATTGCTGATTTCCCCTGACATCTTCTCTTCAAGCCGTCCTACGTGGCTCCCTTTCTTCAGCACACGAGAAAATATCACAGACTCCTCGCGTTAAAGATCTTAACTTGGCATTCTTTCTGTGCAACCTATGAGCTAAAATTGTTTTCTTTCGCGCGCTTCGGAAATGACACATTCATTCCACGCTCCATTGCGGACTGTTGCGGAACAAAATCACCTAACCTAAGCATCTCCGGTGGAGATGCCCGGAAGAGGTTCGTAGATATCTATGTACGAAGGTACAGTAGTATGTAATTTTAACCCTCCCCTAAAAATGAGTTAAGACGACAAACAATTACGATACTTCTGAAATACTCTGAAGGTGGGTGGCATGTGGCATGTGGCATGCCGCTCAATCATCTTCGAGAGCAAGATCGTTTTGATTGGTTGCAGGCACGAATTGCACTTCCCCGTTGGTGACCAAGGTGTCAAGACTAAGCTTCAGTTTTAGAGCCATTCCCATCGACCGTGGTCGCCATAAGCCAACGAAGTAAATGGTTACCGGTCGTCGTCTCTGAGTAATCACAAGTTCAGTAGACAGTATGTGCAACGCACATCGGAGCAGTCGCTCTCATCAAAGCTTTCGAAGACGCTCCATTCCCCACTCTCACAATCATCCTTTCTTGTTCGTCATATTGTTCATAGTCGTGCTCAGCTTTGCCGCGCGTGCTTATGCTGGAAGAGATTACTACGATATACTTGGCGTTGCACGCGATGCAGATTCTACCACGATAAAGCGTGCCTTCAGAAAGCTTGCAGTGAAATATCATCCAGGTACGTTTTGATGCCTCTGCAACACCACATACTCATTACAAGTGCTAACTCCCTCTTAGACAAGAATCCTGGCGATAAATCGGCTGCAAAGAAGTTAGTTGAGCTCAATAACGCGTACGAAGTCTTATCAGATAATAATAAGCGTCAAAAATATGATAAGTTTGGTGAAGATGGTATTAACAATGTCATGGGAGATGATGATGACGATTTTGATCCATTTGACGGCTTATTCGGGGGCGGCTTTGGCGGGTTTGGAAATAGGCGGCGCCAACGGGAAGAGCCTACGGTTCCAGACGTGGTTATTCCATTGACGGTTCCTCTTGAGACGTTGTATAACGGCGGTGTGCTGGAAGTGGCGCACAAAAAGAGAGTTATTTGCAGTTCATGGTCAGACTGTGAAAAGAAATGTTCAAGGTGTGGTGGAAGGGGAGTGATTATTCAAACCAAACGAATTGGTCCAGGTTTCGTTCAACAGATCCAAACTCATTGCCCAGTTTGCGGAGGTAGTGGCAAGATTGGTAATCCGAAATGCAAATCATGTCCAAATGGTCAGTTTGAAGAAGTTGAGAAGATGCTCCTTGTGGATGTGGAGAAAGGAATGCGTGATGGGCACCATATCGTGTTTGAAGAGGAAACGGATGAAATCCCCGATCATCTTACTGGGAATGTGCGCTTTGAGATTGACACTGTGGAACACGACCGCTTTGTCCGGTCTGGTAATGATTTGCATTATCGCTTGTCGGTGACATTGTCAGAAGCTCTAGTTGGCGTTAATCGGCAAGTGCGACAATTAGACGGTCGTCTCGTTTCGATCAAGACTGACAAGGTTATAAAGCCGGGAGAGAAGATTACCATCGAAGACGAGGGTATGCCCGATTATCATAGCGGGAATACGGGAGACATGATCGTGGAATTCTGGGTAGATTTCCCTGACAACCTCACAGAAGAGCAAAAGAAGGCTGCCATAGAGCTTCACGGCAAACCTCCATCCTTAGACGAAACTGGGGATGGGACCAAGAAAGCTGGGACAGCGACGAACGATAGCAAGGATGAACTGTAGATGGCACTTCACAGACATATCTGAATCTCACGGATTTGGTGCCATCGGCCAGATGAGCATACCACCTCAGTGTTCTCGAAGAGAGATGACATGAATGACGTTCTTTGACCTAGACACAGAACAGCGTACCATACTAACTCTTGCGTGCGAGGAAATGGACCTAGCGGTAGATGCATTGGTAACAAATGCTAATTGTGATATCAAAAACGAATCTGGAAGAAAGGTGGTTCATTCCAACATCGTCGGATCGTTTTATTTTTGTGGCCGCGATTCCCTTGAATTTTCTTCCGTACTTAACTTCATAGCCGGGAAGCGCGATACTCGTCTTCCATTGACTTTTTGTATCGGTCTGACATTCTCACCCCCTTGCATTCGCAGTATTTCATTCACATCATCCATAGCTACGGGCATTCTGCTTGATAAAACTAGCCACTGCACTCCCTCAGTACACGGAGGCGTTGTAAACGACCCCGTGTACGCATATATGTCGCATTTCTCAAAGCTCGGTATAAGGTTACTCATATCCATTGACGTAACAACAGAAACCTCGTCGGCGGGACGCGTGCGAAAGGTTTTCAAAAATCCAGAGAGCCATGGCGCAGACGTTTCCGCCTTCTCTCCCAAGACAGCCACATTCAAATACTTAGGTGCCTTACGGTCTTTCTCAACCTTCTTTTGTTCCTTTCGTATATCAGCAGTTTCCTCTATGCCCTCCCTTGTATTATCGTTTCCTGTTTCAGTCTTTTCATCGTCCTCGTCCCGAGGGACAAACGGTCCGTCGCGACGCTCAAAACAGAAATGCGTCTCTAATGCTCCCGACCATCCCCCGATTACGTGTTCTGTTCGTCCAGCATGAAAGTGAATTCTCTTCAGTTCATATGACGAGTCTTCGGCGTAGATGACAGCAGGAGGAGGCGGTGATTTGTAGATATCTAAAGGGGGAGCATCTCCAACAACAGGCGGCGGCGGGGGTATGTAAGGTTCCAACTGCAAAGACGGTTGGGCAGCGTTTGGTAGAGGACGCAGGCGACCAGCTAGTTTTGAAGATGTGGTTTGCAGACGAGGGCGATCCGGAGAGTTGGCATCTTCCAACGATGCAGTTTTGTAAGACAGCGAAATTGGAGATTGTAGAGCTCCCGTCTCAGCAACTTGCCAATCTGAAGAAAGCGTATGCCACACCGATGGGCCGTTTTCTTCATCGTACCCCCATGTCGGACGCTTTCCACGCTTCGGCGAAGGCGGGCTGGGTTGCGCAGATGTCGCAGGAGTATAAGTCTCCGGGGAGGGGACGGAAATTAAATCTTCGCTAGTTGAAGGGGCCGCTTTGGATAGCAACAACGATGCATTCAAGATGGTTGCGAGAAATGCTCGACGAGGAAGTCGTCTTCGTCCGGGACCTGGATTAGCTGAACAACGAGGGCAGAGATTAGTGGTTGATTGTTGTTTGAAGTGAGCCGGTAAGCAGGGTATGATGAAAGAAGCTCCGTCGCTGGGCATGGTGAGCAAGACGGGGATAGACAGGCAGAACCGAGCGAGAGAGTGGTCGGCGGGGGAGGTGAGATTTGAATCTCATAGCTGTTGGAGCCAGCTCAACTGGCTTGCGGTTGGGATTTCAAAACCCCGAGCACAGAAAGTTGCAGACCGTGCATTGGTTGAGATCATCTCATTGTGATGTCTCCAACGTGTACGGAATTTAAATATTAAGCATCATCACACCTTCACAACCGCAGCTTTCCCAGAATGCTCCCCAATAAACAAAGCGCAAAAATGACCGAAAATGCTTGTCCAACTGCGAACTACCTTCAATGAGGTCTGCTGCAGACAGAATTACAAGGGTAATGTTAGGTTTGGACTGGAATACGGACGCCCTCTATCCCGGGTTGCTTTATGAGAGCTCTGAGATTGAGTCGTGCCCGCAAAGCTTTTTGGGAAATTCGCTTCGAGAGGGTGATGAAATTGGGAAAGGGCTACCACTTGCTACAGTATTCAATCGGCCCCGGCTGACGTCGACCTTCCAGCTTCACCGTATGGACGTGACTTGGAAGGTCTATGGGCCCTAGGGGATGCTATGCCTGGCTTTGCCCCACGCATACGGGTTCGTGCTTCGTAAGTGAAGAGAACTGAAAGTATTCTCGATGCTGGACGGACCCAATAGATGGTATACGTTTTGATCCATTCCGGTGCTCATGCCCTTCACCTTTTTACGTTTCAGTAGGGCCTGGCCCCAAGCAAATGATCAACAAGCGCAAAAGTTTCGGTGACGTTATACTCACACACAACATTGTCCGCCAAAAATTCCGTACCTGTTAACGTTGTTCAAAGTCCGGTAGCATCTCAGTAGCTGTGTCCAAGAACAGTTTGTCATTGTGTGGAAATCACTCAATTCTTAGGCTCAAAGGAGTTGGTGACGAAGTTCTGAAATAGTGCGTTGCAGTTAAGGTACGTTACTTCTCGTACTTGGTACTATGGAAAGCAGGTATAGAGGTAGTGCTGAGATTATGTGTCGCAACTGGCTCAACGACACGAATAAATGAACAAGATGATTTCCGTTACAAACAGCAACAACCGAAAAAAATGAGAAAGGAATATGCAAAACTTGTGTAGCACAAGGTCCGGCCGAACTGAAGGGCGCGGTATACTTTACAGAAGGTTCGTTTAGACAGTTCTTCATGACCTCCGTAGAAACTCGGACTGCTTGAAAGTAACGTCAAACTCTTCGAGTGGCATTGTGAGCGAATATTAAACAAAAGGGAAACCTAATCTCGATCGCGTGTCTTCGGCAGGCCTTGGGGGGTCCGCGTAGTACGAACTGTGCAAAGGTGCGACTTGTGGGATGCGTTTGCTCTACATGTAAGGTTATGGCAACACCGTGAGGCAGCGTTGAGCCAGCTAAATTCTGTGTCATCATATGTTTGGGGCCACGCTTGTTATGGTCAAATGGTGGCGGAATACGAAGCCCGAGCATCCAAGTGTTGGGCTAGGTTATCCTCGGTTCGCTTTGCGCACGAATGTATGGCTAGTGACAAGCGACGATGACAGCAAAAGATCCCGGGTGGAAAGGACCTGCAACGTGAATTCAAAGCAAGACATGGGAAGCTGCAAGGGTACAGGCCAATCGCGCTTTCCGCAACAATTATTGCTAGCGAGGCGGACTTGTTGCACGTGGCATATAGAAGTGCATCAACGCAACGACGTGTCACGATGCGCCAGCAAGGCTTTTACATTCACTGAGCATCTACGAGCTTCTACAGTAAAAGCTTCCGTGAATTCGAGCAGTGCTACGATAGGTTTAGTGGATTAGGAAGATATACGAAGGTATCTAGAAAACAATTAGGCTAAGCAGACGAGGATACATGGAGGGCGTTGCAGACACTCGAGTGGTCAACTATTGCCCACTACTTCACTCCAAACGTGGCACAAAAATGGCTTACAAACGACAAGAACGCTTTCACGTCCTTCTTCACGCTGGCGACTCCGACAGATACGCGTAGACATCCAATGCCATCCGTGCAGTCGTATGTGCTTTGTCCGTTTCGAACACATTCTACCACAGAGAGTGCATCAATATCAAACACGCGCTCCGCACACCCCGGATTGCAAAAACATCCTGCTCGAATGGCAAGTCCCTTCCGACCAGCTTCTTTTTCGACAAAATGGCAATCAATACGTTTGCCACTGTTATCCAGTATATCCAGTGCAATGGTCCCGCCACGGTTGCTATGATCATACACATCAGGGCCGTATATGACGGTCATTCTACGCCCATTTGCATATCGCATCAGATGCAAATGATGCAGCAGTTGATGCGTTAGTGACGAGACCTGTTTCGTGATGTTATTCATGCCAACCTTGCTCAGAAACCGCAGTCCATTCACAACTGCCGGGAACGAGAGAAAGTCAACTGTTCCGTCTTGAAACGCATCCGCGCCATCATGCAAAATGTGTAAATCGGCCGAAACGGACACAAACTTAACTGTTCCGCCGGCAAACCATTGTTTACGTAGCCTCTGCATTGCATCCTTTCGAACAATCAACGCTCCAATTCCCGTGGGATACCCAAACATCTTGTAGAACGACACCGGCACAAAGTCCGCATTCACGAGAGAAAGGTCCAGTGCCGAGGTGGGAGCGTATGCGGCAGCATCTAACAACACTCGAACCTTTCGCTCTTTTGCGTACGACACCAAACCCAGGTCATGACGAACGCCAGAAAAGTTAGATTGTGCCGGGTATGCCAGCAAACTAGCACCATCGTCATTCTGTCGTATATATGAGTGTGGCTTTGCGAGGCTCAGGCGCGTACTGAGCGGCAAAATGACGGTTTTGCCGCCAACGTGTCTCACAGCCTCGCGCAAAGCCAGCACGGAGTTGTGGTTGTCGGCGGCCAAGTACAGCGTAGAACGTGAAGAAAATGGAAACGTCTGTGCCACCAAGTGAATGGCGGCGGAAGCGTTGGCGGTGAAAATGACCTCATGCTCGGAGGCATGGAAAAAGCGCAGTACAGCATCGCGCGCGCGCTCCATGGCGACTGTAGCATCCTCGGAAGGACGTGAAGCCGAGTGAGGGTTGGCGTACACTTTCGTGGAGAGCAGCTCAGCGTGTTTGAGCGGGAGGTCGCGGGGAACCGGGCAGGCGCCGGTGTGGTCCAGATAGACGACGTTGGAGCGGTCCAGCTGCGCAAAGTGCTTGCGCCTGATGCGGGAGAAAGACTCGTTCATGGAGGAAGGTGGCAAACAGCCGAATGTGGGACGTGACATAGGAGAAGAGCAGAAGCAGGTACGAGAGAGAACTCTCCACCGCTAGCGCCCGACGCTCCAACAGCGCTCGCGCCTTTATGCGCGTAAGCGCGCCGCCACCCACAGAGCACCACCGCAGCTCCCCTTCAGTGGGGGGGCGGCCACGCCACGCGCGCATGGCGCGCGGAGAGCGCGTTCGGCGCGTGTCTCGCGCGTGCCAGCGCTGACGCGCCATGCACGTGCGCGCTGGTTCCCGCGCGCCGCCAGCGCGCGCCGTGATTGCGCGACTGCTGATTGCGTTCAATCTCCACCGCGGCTGTACCACGCGCGTAAGCTGCCCCGTCCTCTTCCCGTCCTCCACCACCTCTGCTTCGTCGTTGTCCCGTCATCGCCCACGAAGCACCACCTCACACAGCCGGCGCCGTAATCTCCTCCCCCCGCACCATCCCGTTGAACAGGATGTGCGTCTTCGTCTGCGACTTGAACCGCATGTTCAGTTGTAGCTTCGGCGAGATCACGAAGCTCTGGCTCGCCCCCTCCTTCTCCGCGTCCTCGAACATCATGCTCATGATCCTCATCTCGTTCTTCGGGTCCAGCCCCTGATTCAGCTCGTCCACAAACACAAACGGCGGCACCCGCCCATCCTCGACAATCAGCGAGAAGCAGAACAACATCGTGCAGCACATTTTCTCACCCCCGCTATTCGCGCTCGCGCTCACAGCCCTCAGTCCCACATCTTCGCGGTACGACACCAGGATCTGCAGCGCTAAGTCGGACAGCTTCTCACTCTGCGCGTTGACTAGTTCTAAGTCCCCAGAACAACCAAGCCTCTCATACAGTGACGAGAACTTGGTGCGCATCTTCTCCACCCCATCACTCAACCATGACAAAAAGTCCTTCTTCTCCTTCAGCAATCGATCCCTCTGCGCTCCATGTCGCTGTTTTCGCTCCTCCATCTCTTTCTCCATAGTCTCAATCTTTTGTTGCCGTTCTTCAAAAGTCTTAATAATGCGATCACCTCCTGTCTCCAACCCCTGTGCCTGCCCTTCCATTTCCGCTATCTTCCCCTCTAACTCTGAGGGGTCAATCTGATGCAAGGCGCTCAGTTCCTCGCCATGTTCCTTCCAGTCCTCATCTGTAATCACGCCTTTAGCCCTTTCCATCTTCTTCTTGTATTCGACTTTGTACGCCTTCTCCTGAACCCTCTTCTCTTTATATGCAGCTTCCTGAGCCGCTATCTCCTGTTCACTGCTTTCATGCTTCTCCTGCTCCTTTGCCAGATCTCTAGCCGCGCATCCCACATCAATAATTGCATCATCATATCGCGCAATCGCATCAGTCTGCTGTTCCAAAGCATCAGTCATGCTTACCGCCAGATTCACAACTTCGTCTTCCAGACGCTTCATTTGCGCAACCACCCGTTTCCTTAAACGACTCACGTCGTGATTTTTCGCACGTTCCTCAGCCTGCTTCACTTGCCGCTCCAGTGCGCGAACAAGGCCCTCGATTCGTTTGGCCTCAACCTTTTTCTGTTCGTTCTCTCTCCGTTCTGATTCCAAGCTGCGTTTCACTTGTTGCAGCTCCGTTATCTGTTCCATAGCCTCCTTCGTTTTCTTCCCAGCATTCTCCAGTTTCCCCTCCTCTTCACGGATCTGATTTATTAACTCTTGCTTTTTCTGCTGCTGTGCAAATAAGCTCTCCGCGAAGAAACGGCCGGTTTGATTCTCAAAAGAATTATCCATGTTGAGATTCCGCACGTTTCTATCATATCGAGACTTGATCACATTAAGCCGTGCCTTAGGGGTATACCAAGCATACACGCCATCCTCCCATTTCAAGGCGTCGATGCTACGCTGTGTCGCAGCTCGTTCGGTGCCCACATGCACATTATGAAGATTTAGCTGTGCGTTGAGAGCAGCCCTAACTGCTGCAGGGGCGTTATAAATATTACTGACCACATTTACGATTCCCATCGATCGCAGCGCATCGTCCACAAACCGAGCAGGAACTTGCTGTTGAATCGCATACATATCCGGCTCATCGTCCGCAGTGGTGGGAGCCGTGAATACATGTGGTCTGAATCCCAATGCTTTGTGGCACTCTTCTAGCAGCACGTTCGCATCTCTCATCGTCTCTGTGACAAACGCTGTGATGAAAAAGTCACCCCTCATAAGATGCTCCATAATGCGGCCATGGTATTCATTATTGACTTCTATTTCGGCACCAACAGGACCATAAACATGACCCTGAAAAGCACGATTCTGAACCATGTTGTAAATCAAGTCGGCGCATTTATCAAGAGGTTTACGTTTCCATCTCGATAAATGATTAATACGGGAATGCCGTACATCACCAATCTGCTGCAGTTGATGATTTGCGATCTTTATGCTCCTGGACGAATCGGATCGATCTCTGTCATAGGAAGCACATACGTCTTGGAGATGTGCTATATCTTTTCGCAAGTCGTATCTTTTCTCATCTATTTCCTTGATCTTGTTTTCCAGCAAAGGGATCTTAACATCACCGACCTGCTGCCTTTGGTCAATTGCACGTTGATATTTGTTCTGCGCCAAAGACACTGCCTTCTGCAACTGTTCGGCGCGGTGTTCCACGTCCTTATATTCCGAGTGCTTGGAACGTAACTCGGTATTGGATTGCTCTACAGTTTCGTGAAGCTTGTTCAGAGGCTCCGCATGTGACATACATACCTTTCTCGCGGATTTGAGCGTCTGTCTAGCGGCATCAAGAATCTGTCGTTTGGCGTTGATAGGCCCTGCAGAAGCCTC
The DNA here is from genome assembly GCA_030374735.1 of Gracilaria caudata. NCBI lineage: Eukaryota > Rhodophyta > Florideophyceae > Gracilariales > Gracilariaceae > Gracilaria > Gracilaria caudata. Next base: position 18,355 of record JASCIV010000283.1, read on the forward strand.
ATTCAGCTGCTGCTTCAACTGATTAATACTAGCCTCCATTTGCTTCCTTTCCTTCAACAAGGTAGCATACTGTTCCCTCGCAAACTCTTCCTCAGCGCACAACATGTATCTTTTGTAAAGATCCAGCCTCTTTCTCACCAGCTGCTGTTGTTTGAAAGCGGCCACTTCTTCAGCATTGGCCTCCTGCTGTTCTCGAAGAGATTCAATCCTTTCCTGCAAGGCGGTGATATCATGATCAGCACTTGATATTTGCTTATCGACATTCTTCAATCGTTCATACAAGGTGGCCTTTTCCGTACCGCCCAGAGCGCGAATGGTAATTTGTAACAATTCGTGGGGCTGCATATTGACAAACTCGGCAATCTTCTCCTGCGGCATAAACTGACTAAGGTTATCAAGCTGAATGTCATAACGTTGGCAAACATCAGACGAAATTTTAGACATGGAGCATTTGCTACCATCCAGAAAGAATTCATTCTTGCCATCGGTGTCAAACTTTCTACGCACCTCACGAACACCCGAAGAAAGAGAATCGTCATAAATCAGAGCTGTGACGCACGCCTCTTGTGTGCCATGCTTTACAAAGCCTCCCAAATCAGTACTTCTACCCAGCAATCTAGGATGACCGCCAAACACGATACAGACCGCATTAGCGACAGAGGATTTCCCCGTTCCGTTGGGACCGATGATAAGATTCATACGCGGTCCAGGCAGCATAGTGGTGTCCGAAAAGGTGAGAAAGTTCTTCATCTCCACGCGGAGCAAATTTCCACGACGAAACCCAGGAAACGGGTGAATAGGATGCGGCGGGTTCAGTCTGCCAAGAAAACAAGGCTCGTCTTCGGCAGCGCTTTTTCGCGAGCTCGAGGTGTGCAAAGAAGCGCTGCGAACCATGTTTTCTCGGCAGATGAAACAAACAAAATGAAATATACAATAGTAACAAGAACGGTTCGAAGGGAATGGAGCTGCCGACAAGAGCGCAAAGCGAGTGCTGCGAGGTGCGACAAGAGTTCGACGACGGCTGCCCGAGTGCGCGGCATTGCTCTCGGCGAAAGCGTTTTGGCGCGAAGCGCTTTCCGAATACCGTAGCATCCACCCGCACACGTTTACGGCTGTAACCCAGCGTATCATATCCAACTGCAAATGGCCCATGGCGTCAAGCACGCGCATTGGCGACGCGGATTTGCGTTTCGACGTCGACCAACTTCGGCTTATCGTTCGTCTCGCTGATGTTCTCAAGCGTGCCCTTGAGTAGCACGAACGTGCGCCACGGCGATGCTCCGCTCTTGAGTAGCCAACCGTTTCCCACCGCTTTGAGGTAGTACGCGGCGACGAACTCGTCGATGTACTTAGCGAACCCGCGCTTGGCAAACCACGATAGCCGATCGAGTCCGCAGTTCACCAGAACAACCACGCCGTCTTCATCGCTGTCCAGCGATTTCGCTTGACGCAATGTGCTGCCATCCATGCCCGCATTGAACAGAATCAGCAATGAGCGTGCTTGTAACCTGGCGCATTGTCTCGTTCGAAAACCTACCATGCATTCATCGTCAGTGAGATACTCGCCACCGCCCTGCGGATTGATATTGTCACAGATATTTACCTCACCGCCAACGCGTTCACACTGTTTCAAAGCTACTCCCAGCCCAGCAAGAAGCTTCTCCGTGAAGTTGAGGTTATTTTCAAACCTGGATACAAGCGTTCCAGCTCGGCTTTCGGACCGTTCTGGAGGGAAGTCGATCGTAAACTTCATCTTTTTTGAGCCCTTACTTGCGCCATCTTGCACTGCTTCCTGTAACGCATGCACACATTGAGAAAGCACCTTTGCATGAGATACGGCAAATATGCCCCGTGCACCGCGGTAGTCATCGAACAAAGGAAGCGACAGCGACGTGTTCGGTGCACAACTTCTTGGCGTTCGCCATATGGATCCATCACGCTTTGATGCACGACAGCGTGTCAATTGGAAGCGGGGCGCACTCCATGAAGCGCTTTTCGAGGTGATTGACGGCACGAACGTACAGCTCGCCCTGGAAACCATTGTCTGGGAAGAATTGCTATGGTGTTTCGATGCTGATACGTGCTTCATCGCACCATGCTCGTAGCTTTCCGAGGAGGAATGAATAGTGTTGGTGTGCGCGCCTACGCACCACACATTGGGCTTCGGGGTCAGTGTTTGCTCCCTCCTCCAAAAATCTCGCATATCTCATACTGTATGGACACGTACGAGTTTTCCATCACCCAACCGTAGAGTTACTCTGCACTTGCAAATGTTACATCCTCTTTGTGTTGCTGTGGCACCAGCAGCCGCTCCAAGCCACTGGCCTCGGTCAGTTTTTAACAGCGGTATAAGATCTTGGACGAGGATTTTGATCCGTTCTTTCTTGCTTCCCCCTGAAGTTTTCACAAGTTGGGTGGTAGCCTGTATGGCTCGAGCATTTCCCCAGTCATAGATATCTCTCAACAGGTCCACTTCCATCGAGGCATTCATTGTGTTCTGCAGAAGAACGCACACTCGTATCAAAAGATAAAACACACAGGATTCGCAGGTTATCCTGACCTACACGTTGCTTAAGACGAGAGCAATTACTGTGATCGATACCCATCGCGGAGTATTGTAATGCATTTCAGCATCCCTTCGACATCGAAGGGATGCATGCAGTCATACTTAGCATATCCGTCTCGTTTAATTCACAAAGATGCGATAATACCGGATACGAGATTGAGTCACATGACAAGTATGACTGAACCTCATGCCAAACCAGTGACAGGTGACGCTTGTCCAGCTATTGCTGGTAGTGAGACCCTTGTCTATAGCAGACCAATGGTCTCCGCTGTGAGTTCCGACTTGAGACTGTACGTATTACGTTGGTGGTGAGTATAGGTTATCATGCGCGAAGCATTCTCTGGAAAGTTCCTCTCCAAACAGCATCAAGTTCAACGCGCCATCAAGTGGTTTCGTAGACACGAGAGCACTTTTCAGCTCTCGAGACGAAACACGCCTCTACAGCACTGTTTTTGGGTCTTGAGATCGAACTCGTGTTCTTCGACTGGAGAAGGACCCACCAATGAGTATTGTGGACGCCATAAAACACCTCTCATCATCGCTGGCAATATTCTAGCCTCGAAACTCCTGCGCTGGTCTGTTCTTTCTTTTCAATTCCCCCGAAGAGTTGCTGCATACGCGCGACTCCTGATCAGCCACAGAAGATAGTCCAGAATCTGGGGCAATATCGATGCACGTAACTATCATTGAACAATCTACTAAATACTCTACATTCTCGTCTAGCAAGCTCGCGAGAGAAGCAATATACCGTTCCTTTCAACGGTTGCTTTCAAACCAAGCGCATTGGGGGAATCACAACTGATGCGTTGTCTTGAGATCCAACACCACTGCAGAAGCGAAAATCTGACAGACTTCCCTCAAATATTTACATCTTCGGAGAGAGATGCAAAATTGAGAGACGAGTGGCCTCACACATACCAGGACTGATGGGCGTTCCTTTGGTTTGCTCAGCTATACGAAGGTAGTTGGGACCGATGTTCGTCGCGATTGTTGCACTTGAGTGACAACTCGTATGATTGTGTACAAGGGTAGAACGCTAGAGCTCTCGGGGGTGGCAGCATTCGCGCAGCTGCTACAGTACACGTACACAAACCTGAAAGAATGGGAAGCTGTAAATCACGGCTCCTCTGCGCCCGATCAAAATTTAATTTCGTTCGCAGCCAAGCGCTGTAGAAAATGTTAACTTAATTGTTGAGATATTGTTCGTTAATCTATTTGATGCAGACGTCACTTGTTTGTGCGACTTGTACGAGAAATGCAGTTGTTTTCTCTGTGCATTGCTGTGCGATGGCCGCCGGGGTACCATAAATAAACCGACGGGTATCGGACTGGCCAGTCCTATTCCAGTTCAGATCGCAGCCATCGACATAACCTCGTTCACCCAGCGCACACCCAGACACACCGTTCCTATAACTCCTCGTCCCCTTTCCTTCCTGCCAATGACTCACGTTCGATCCCAAAACCTCTGCTCCAGGATTCGCGATCGCTACAAGCGAACCTTCCGCAACAAGATTGAAATTGGTACTCGTGTTGAAGCCATCAAAAAGAACAATGCGTTGCGCAATTACTTCCCGTGCGAGGTGATAAACGTTCGGGAAGGTCTGATTTCGAAGGAAGTGGGCGTTTATGCGGAGAAGAACATTGCGGCTAAGCTGATTGCTACTGGTGGTGGTGTTTTTGATGTGAAGAAGTATACGTATGACCTGCGGTACGACGATGGAAGTATTGACGAGAATGTGAAGCCGGAGCTTATACGTGTTTTAGTTCCTAAGGTGTAATTTAGCACTCCTAACCAGCCTGCTCCTAACTCTCTGTTAGATCACTCTTATGCTATCATTACGTTTTAACTGATATAAACAAAACCTCAAACTTCGAAGCATCAACCCTTGCGATTACTTGCGTACCGTTTGATTTGAAAGTACCCAGGAAGCCATCTTTTTCACACGAGAATCGCAGTGAATTAGAGTTAAGAGAACATGACTTTTCTCGTAATTTGTTGTGCTTCACCCTTTTTTCTCGTCTACGATCCCAGACCATGTCTGCAATCTCCTGTAGTGTTGATGATCTTGACATATTATATCTACTCGAATGTCTCGGAACATCTCATCACGTACGAAGGCATTCATGCCTGCATTCTTACTCAAGAATTTTTATTAATTCTTTATACAAACGAGGATCGATCTAGATTTTCACTGACAGATAGCTTGTGGAGTTTTCTGTTGTGAATTTCTATTTCATCTCCTACATTCTTAGAAGCAAGCTCGGGAAAAAGAAACTATTTGGTTTGTCCCAACGCGTTACTACCGAAGCCAAATGCACTAAACAGATGCTTTTCTAAATTCGCAGCCGCATGAAAAAAGGGAAAGCTAATCGCGATCGAGAAATAGAAGAAGATTGGCACAACCACTGTGCTCAAAATGAAATTCTCCTTTTTGTACGATCGGGGAGCCAGGAGGAGTTCCTGAAGAGCTCCTCCCGAGGATGGGGAGACCGGCAGAGGTGGTTTCATTGGCAGTTTCAGTTCTCGGCATTTCCTCGGCGCAAATGCGTAGGAAGCAGTAGCGTAAAACAATTCCGGTGTGGTGCCAAGTGCTGTCGAAATTGGTGCCGATGTCACCAATGTGGTGTGTTGTAAAAATGCGTCATATGCATTTGCTTTCTCCGTACATTGCTGTAGAGAACCCAATCTCGCGCCATAAATACAACCAACGAGCTGCTCCCTTCACCAAACACTGCCCCTCCAGTCATTCCCGAGTTCACCCACCTACACCACCCACACCCGAACACATCCTTCCTCACGAGCTAACCAACCGCTCCTTTCGCTCCTGCCAATGTTTCACGTTCGCGATCGATACAAGCGAACCTTTCGCAACAAGATTGAAATTGGTACTCGTGTTGAAGCCATCAAAAAGAACAATGCGTTGCGCAATTACTTCCCGTGCGAGGTGATAAACGTTCGAGAGAATCCGATTTCAAATGAAGTGGGCGTTTATGCGGAGAAGAACATTGCGGCAAAGTTGATTGCTACTGGTGGTGGTGTTTTTGATGTGAAGAAGTATACGTATGACTTGCGGTACGATGATGGAAGTATTGACGAAAACGTGAAGCTGGAGCTTGTTCGTACTTTAGTGCCTAAGGTGTAATTTAACTGTTTCAACCCTCTTTTCGAGCACTCTTATCCTGGCTGTATACGAAGGTAGTTCTAACTGATGTAAATCATAACCACTGAGTTTATTTCCGAAGACCGACAACGTGCTGATTCCAGAACCGTCCTGACTTGAATGATTATGCGAGCACGAACACAAGCACAAATTCAAGTGCGTCTGAAAAGCATGCAGGCTTTAGGATGCAGCGGACGTTACTTGGCTGATAATCCATCAAAATAACGTTCTCGCCGAAAGCAGAAGTGAAACAAAATAAGTGGAATCGTTTCCATGCGAACACTCACAGGGACAAAATAGTTCGTCCTTCAGCCAGCGACAGTATCACGTAAAGGTGGCGACAAAACGATACTCAGTTGGGGAGAGGTTGGGTTGGGGCCAAATGCATGCGCTCACTACCCACATGGATCCAACCTGTCCCTGCAAAAACTTCTGCCCCTCGCCAAACGTATCTCTTCTCTTATCCCGCGTCTCCGTCATGCAGAGCTCCGCAAGCAGTTTTGCGCCGTCCTTATCACTATGCCACACGATGCAGTCGTGGCGCTCGCCCGCTTGCGTCGCCGACGAAAAAGTGCACGTTATCGCGCACCGCCTCTCGGCTCTCCACCCCCACCCTTCGCCCACAACAGCGCAACTGGGTCCACGCTTTCCCAGCACCCCCAAAGGTCAGTCGAGTCTCGTCGCAGTCCACCTTCCGCAGCGTTCGTTGTAGCGGATGTTGCACGCCTTGTGAAGCATGCTCAGGCGTTAGTCGTCCTGCAAAACTGCATATGACGTCCTGACTACCTTCATCCACTTCGTGGACTACTCGACAACCTGCCTTAAACAAAACCCTCATGCACATTCTCGCCGCGATCATTTCTCAACGTCAGCACACCCGCCTCAACCTTCACCGCCTGCGAGTTAAGTCACTGGCATTGCGCAGCCACCTCTTTTGAATTCACATGCTTGTTCACATTCATCATGAATGTGAACAAGATGATCCTTCTAGAATGAATCTGTCCTCGCGCTCTCACTGGGTAGCAAAAATTCGATCTTGCTATCGATTCCACCGGACCTCAACAAAACCGGATCTGCTGCGACAGCGAACGCCCTGCGTTCGAAAACACCTAGGAGATTCATTACTTTCTCGTCGTAGCCCAGTGAGTGTAGCACAGCTACTGGGTAGTAGTTCGTGGCTGCGGTACAGAGGTTTTACACCTTGTTGGGTCTTTAGCAAACCCACGCGTACGAGGAATTAGCGTACGCGTTTCATAAACAGAGAGAGAGAAAACCGGATCCAAAATACTCGCACGACGGGTTCCTGTAATCATCTTGATGATATCGCCATCCAGATCAGCGAGATATAGCTCTCCAGTAGGAACGAGTCCGGTAGCCCGAATGAAAATGGTCTTTCGAGAAGAGAGGTGTTGAGCGCGACAGCTTTTCTCTTGCGCTTCGAATCAAGCTCGCTATTAGCACCATCAATCCTCAAATTTCTCCTCATCGTCAAGAAGTTCGACGAGAGGATTGGCGAGCAAATACGGCAGCTGTTTGTTCAACTTGATCCTGTCTGTCGTTAGCGTTTACCATTGTAGACGTATTATTGCGGTGGTACGATTGCTCTCGTGCGTAAGATATTGACCCTCGCTGCGAAGTATTCTCACCTCCGCCTCCAGCAGGCACACGCCAGTGGGTAGCTCATCGACAGGGATCGTGAAGAATCTCTTGGTCCGGCGTTTCAACTTGCATGAGCTCCCAGTTGATGTCACTTCGCGCCGCGGTTTGCCAGCGGCTATGGCTGTGCGGCGATGTGGCGGCGACGCGACAAGGAGAGATAGGAAGGTCGACTCTTCGACGCGACGGGCAAGTGCTGATGGGTACGAACCGCAGAATGGAGCTTCCGTTTCGCGGTTCGTATTTATCGTAGGAGCTCGCGCCACAGACCAACGCTGCTGACCAGATACTGCTGTGTCATCATGATGCAAACAGCACCATGATGGTGATGATCATGATCATCATGATGGTCGCAAGTTGCAAGTTGCAACTCGCAACCTCGGAACCAAATTAGTATTGCCACGATATTTGCACGAGGTTTTTGGATATACGAAGGGTAGAAGGTTAGAACGCTACCCTTCGTAACTTTTGATATGTATTGAGTTGCGGAGTTCAGGGTCCTCAGGGTCGGGAACGAGGGCTCACGTCCGTGATCAGATGTGATTGAGTTTGCTCGCAAAGTCTGGTCTGCAGCTGCCGCTTGCTGACCAGGTTATGGTGGGCATAGACATGCTCGATGTTAAAGCGCAACTGTCAGCAAAGGTGAAAGGAAAACGCCTACTC
>JASCIV010000035.1:0-68803 GCA_030374735.1 Gracilaria caudata
TCCACTGGAGCCGGACCATCAACAGTGGGTGAGTTGTCACTGTCGTTCATATTATCAGTGTACACATTTCTGTCAAGCCACACTTCCATGTTACCGTTGTGAGACACAGTGAGAAGCTTCTCAGTACTCTCATCTTCCACAGCCGCCAACATCTCGGCACGGGTGTGGGTGACGGTGTAGCCCTTGGTGGAATAGTTGGAGTACATGTCAGAGCCATCGACAGATCGATCCGGCTTGAAGTACTTGCCACCACCTCCCATGATCACATCGGGCTGCACCGGCAACACACAGTCCTTGCAACCGTTGATAGCCTGAGCAGTGATGGCGGCCTTCTCGGCACGGCGACGAACATGAGCCCATACAGCGGCCGGAGTAGCGTCCTGGATCTCAGCAGTGGTGACAACACCAACGGACATACCGAACTTGCGCTTGATGTGTTCGGCAATGGTCTCCTGTTTCGGGTGCCCAAAGTCATCATCACCAGAGTCGGCATACACACCAAGAGCACTGGCAGAGGACTTCTGTCCGGTGTTCATAGAGGTAGCGGAGTTGGCAGAGTCGGTGATGATAGAGTCAACACCAGACGGGTTCTGAAGACCGAAATACGGCATCTTCTCCATATTCAAAAGGTCCTTGTACTTTCCGTGCACCATACCACGCGACACGAGACGGGCAGCGGCCATCATGGGGAGCGCCATACCGTCTCCGACGAAGAGAACCACGTTCTTGGCACGTCTCTTGGTGGGCTCACGCACGATGTAGGTGACTTCGGTGGTAACGCCACGGGCGAAGACAGTAACCTTGACCGGACCCTTACCATACTTCTTGTCAATGATGACGTTACGGTACATGACGGCATAGGAATTGAAGCCTTCTGACGTTCCATCATCCTGGTTTCTGAAGCTTTCGAGGATTCCTCCTGCTCCTTGACCCAAGAATTGTTGAGGAGGCCCTCCACCAAATTGGCTTAGAAGTTGTTCAAGATCCGCTCCACCTTGACTCAAAAGTTGTTCGAGGGATCCTTTGCCAGCCTGATTCAATGTTTCTTCAAGAGACCCTCCACCAGCCTGAATTAGAAGTTGATCAGGATTCGTTCCGCCGGACTGACCCAGAAGTTGTCCTAGAGTGCCTCCTTCTCCCTGACCCAGAAGTTGCTCAAGAGACCCTCCACCAGCCTGTCCCAAAAGCTGTTCAAGAGTTCCTCCTCCGGGTTGACTCATAAGTTGTCTGAAAGTCACTTCTCCAACCTGACTAAGAATTTGTTCAAGAGTCCCGCTGTCAATCTGACTCAGAATTTGTTCAAGAGTCCCTCCTCCAATCTGGCTTAGAGTGTCGTTAAAAGTCCCGCCGCCAATTTGACTTAGAACTGGTCCAAGAATCCCTCCAAACTCCTGATTTTGAAATGTCCAGTTTCTGAGCTCTGGTTTCTTACCAAAAAGAGACTCCGGAGTGAGAACTTCACCGGACGGGAGAGTCAATCTGATTTCCATAACGCGACGGATATCGTCGGTTATTGTTTCATTCTCGGGAAGATGAAGAGCGACCTGGAAGTCAAAGAAAGTTTCACATTGGATGTTAGCATCATCAATAGGGTAGATGCAAACGTTTTTGCCTACCGGACATCCAAAATGACGTTCGGGCCTCTGTAAGGCTAGGGAAAAAGCACATAGCGTAGTAGAAGCAAGAATGAAGACAGAAAACTTCATACTAATTTTTTCACAAAGGCATTCTAACGCAGATGAGGAAGGTCAACGCAGATGAGCGATCCTTTGCAAAAGTCCTTTCCTTTTATATTCTGTAGTACCGTAATTATGGGGGGATTCGGGGACCTACCAAGCGCAAAACGCTAAAGGAAAGTGAGTGGAGATTTTGCTACGCTGGGTGCGCTTTAGGTTGCACTGCTTACGTGCAGGGGAGTAACACATACTGCACGTGCTGAAAACCGTGTCCACAGGTAAGGTTTAAGAGGTTAAAGTGCTAATTTACATCGTACAGGCACGTACTTCATCTGGAAACTGGGACAGGCAGCGTCTTTCTAATATCTCATTTTAAACTTCATCGCTTACAATTGCTTATAGCTGGTACTACGAGCGTTTCTTTAAATGGTCACGATTCAAACCCAGGAAGCTAACGCATGCCTTGGACATTCACCCCATGACACGAATTTGCTGGTGGAACCCTGCCGTTGGTAGGTCTCGTGGTGTTGCGCTGATGCGCAAGAGTTTAACCTCAAAGTTTGAGCGGGATCAGCCAGATCTTGGAGATTGCCGAAATGGAGCCACTTGCATTGGAGATATCCAATCATTTGTGCACCAACGTCACGCTTTGCGCGCCGTGCCCATTTTGATCCATCATTACAGCAGAGTTCCGTGCATACAACTTGTATGATAAGTTACAAGGAAAGGCGGGAAATGGCAAAAGTTTTTTCTTTTTTCTTCTGAACTCTAAATTCTTTCGAAGATCTTACAGTATAAGCAACTGTAATTATTAGTAAGTCGTACATACAAAATTTGCAACAAACCACTTCAAAAATACGGAATGGCTCTTTTTCTGGAACGGAGATAGGGCCGTTTAAGTTCCACAAAACTATTTTGACTCCCAAAACGAAAATCATAGCCCACATTCTCAGCTTTCATTTGCTTTTTGTAGATCTGAAGAAGATTATGTAACAACAGAGATATAAATAAAACAATGCAAACAACTACACCGAGCTGTATATTAAAGTGTTACAATGTTCGCTGCGTGGATAGTCTATCTGTCGCTGGAAATGGCCCTGGCGATGATCCCAATATCGTATATGGGCGTTGGCCAGCTGATGGACGAATATGCGCATGAAATTGTTCGTGTACACCTGAGTCATGGGGGAAGGTACAAAAAAAGAAAGCTATTTTCCTCCATCTTCCTAATCGTTTTAGGAAAAAAGGGTTTTCAGAGCTGCGAAACGTTTGTCGACGGTGAGCGACTTGTACTGATCCGTTTCACCCGATTCTGAGCTCATTTGAAAGCTATTGTTGAGCTGATTCAAGAGATATTCTTATCTCGAAAACTTTGGTTTGAGCCATTCCGTATAATTGAAGTAGTTTGCAATTTAATTGTTTGTTAGAATTGCTACATGAAAAGCTGGAGATGAACGTCCCATACCACAGTTCACAGTGTGAATCGTTGGACAACGTAATCCACGATCCGAGTCGTTCGCGCCAAAAACGAGTGTGATCATCTCAAACCGAAACATCATCAGCTTCTTTCCGGAACTCATCGTGCTCAGCCATAACTTTGCCTCACTTCCCCTGTATCCATCCCGTCAACGCCATCACGTGCACACCTAGACAATCCAGCCTACACATCCGACATGACCACCGATAATCCCACTGCTGCCACGCTCCAACTAGAGTCCTCTGCCACGCTCAACCGCTTCGCCCGCGCCGCCAGTTCCGCCCTAAAGTCTGAGTCTACGCTAGCCATCTTCGAACATCGAAACAATCAATACTCCGTTCACGGACCCATTCATACCCAAAGAGCCACGCGTCTGCTCCCAAATGACTGTCACACACCAGCAGACCTTCCAGCATCCTCCCCGCTTCCTACCTTGCATTTTGACATACGCACCGCGCGTACATTGGCGTCGTTAGCCCTGCAAAACGGGCTTAAGATACATGTATGGGGTGTATGTACGGATGGTCGCATTGTATCCAGGATGGATGCGTCACCTGGAAATCTTTCTTCCTTAGAGTCGTGGCTGGGCGATTCTCGCAGCGCAGCCTTGGATGATGGATCTGTCATTAGTATTCGCATCGTTATGCAGAAGGGACAACGGCTTATGGGCGTCTGCTCATGGGATGAGGCTTCGTCAACTTTATCTGTCCTGCATGTCATGGAGGACGATTCGTTTTCCAACTTGGAGACAATCATCGTCGCCACCAATGCAAGAGAGGCATTGTTTTGTGATTCGGACACATCAGACTTTGAGATGTCCAAATTGCATGACGTACTCACAAAGTGCGGCGTGGCAAGCACTTCTCTCAAGAAACGTTCTTTCGATCCCGCAGACGTACCATCAGATTTGGAGAAACTTGTCGGTTCAAAGCATACCATTTCCAATTTCTTGGATACACAAGTGGTTGTTTCTGCAATCAGTGCTATCATTGAATACATTGGTCTGCTAAGGGACACAAGTCGAGAGGGCAGTGTGAAAATGAAACAACTTACTACCTCTACATATATGCATCTTGACAATGCTGCGATTCGAGCGTTGAATATATTGCCTTATCCTGGTGATGGTGGTCAGCGGGCCAGTTTGTTTGGACTAATGAAGAAAACAAAGAGTGCCATGGGCTCTCGTTTGTTGCGTCGATGGCTTTCACAGCCCTTGCAGGATATAGATGCTATCAACGAACGACTGGATATTGTCGACGCATTTCTTCGCAATCAACGTCGGCGAGAAGCCATTCTTGACGATCATATAAATAAGCTGCCAGACCTGAACGTCTTGTGTACACGATTTACGAAGAACCAGGGTGCAAGAGCATCTCTACAAGATGTTGTTCGGCTGTACCAATGTTCTATTCGCCTTCCTTTTCTATGCGATGAACTTATCAGTGATGATCGAAACCCGTTGTTGAAGGAACGCTTCTCTGATCCTCTTCGAAAGTTGGTATCAGAGCTGGCCAACTTCGAAGCTTTGGTGGAAACGACAATCGATCTAGAGCAAATTGAAAACGGAGAGTTTGTGCTCAGCCCGTCAGTTCATCCAGACCTTCGGGAACTGCGAGATCAGCAAGATAGTATCCTTGGTGATATAGACACTGAGTTCCAAAAAGCAATGAATTCTATATCTGGACTGAAGAACGACTCACTCAAACTCGAAAGGAAGGACAATCTGGGTTACATTTTCCGACTCACCCGTAAGGAGGAGAAGCTCATTCGCGGGAAGAAACAGTTTATTGTCTTGGAAACGAGAAAGGACGGCGTGCGATTTCAGACCAGAGGATTGCAGAGACTGTCTTCAGCATACCAGGAGATCGCAGATCAGTACCAAGAGCGAGAGAAGGAGATGCGCATCAAGACACTTGAAGTTGCAGGAACATATATTGAAGTATTTGTGGATGTGTCGGCTATTCTAGCTGAGGTTGATGTGCTGTGTGCGTTTGCCACAGTGGCGGCTGAAGGACGAGGTGATTACTGCCGACCCGAGATAAAGGGAGCTGGTTCGAACCTGATCATCAAAGGAGCAAGGCATCCGATTGTTGAAGAGAACTTAATCGATGCGTCGGTATTCGTTTCTAATGATATAAATCTGACACGAGAGGAAACTGAATCTGGAAACAATGGGAGAGGAGGTTCGCTGCTGTTAGTGACCGGACCAAACATGGGCGGAAAGTCTACTTATATTCGCAGTGCTGGTATTCTGACGCTTATGGCACACGTGGGGTGTTTTGTGCCGGCGACTGCTGCAGAAGTCCCAATAACAGACAGAATCTTTGCTCGCGTCGGGGCTGGAGACAACCAACACCGGGCGATCTCCACTTTTATGTCGGAAATGCTGGAAACGGCAGCAATTCTCAAGTCGGCCACGTCAAAGTCGCTGGTCATCATTGATGAGTTAGGACGTGGAACGGGCACGATGGACGGATATGGATTGGCATATGCCATTAGCAGACACATTGCCTCCAAGATTCAATGCATTTGTTTGTTCGCTACTCACTTCTATGAGCTCACATCACTTGAGAAGGACGTGCCTTCGGTGAGAAACGCGCATGTATCAGCTTTCACTGAGCCAAGCAGCAACAAATTAACGTTTCTCTATGAGGTCCAACCAGGTGCTTGTGATCAGAGCTTCGGTGTGAATGTAGCAGAAATGGCACATTTTCCTTCTACGGTTGTGGAGGCCGCCAAGCGAAAAGCTGCAGAACTTGAAGGCGTTAACGCACCTAGCAAACGCGTTAAGCTTGCGAAGGTAACTGACGAAGAACGCGAATCTGGTCAGAAACTGATCAATGACTTCCTGGCAGAAGTCAGGGAACTTCCGGTTGCCACACAAGCCGAAGCAACGGCGTCTCTGGTCTCTGCTCGGGCGCTTAGAAACAAATTGCTGAATGCAAAGAACTCATATATCAGTGCCTTATTGGCAGGAAGCTAATCTGAGACGTCTAGACCGTGTGCTTTCAATTCACTCGGTGTCGTACAGAATGGCACCGTGGTCCTGATAAAGAGTGTGTACCTTCCGTAAATCGTTTTAAGCCTAAAGACATCGTGAAGTGGCCCTCTGAATGTCTTGGTCATGCATGTTCCGGACCGTCGTGGACAGCGATTTCTCCAACATGCATCGTGAAGAGGTAAGCCTTGAGACTTCAAGGAATGCATCTTGTTCAACAGCACGGGGCAAGATTTCCCTGTAATCATGACTCTGTTCGGGATTCCAAAAAAAGATGAGGCCCTTGCCGTTTCACTGTTGTAATCGTGTAGGTCTAGCTAGCACCTCGTCCTGATGCCAGATGACCGGGGATAGCGTCATCGTTGAGAGTAAGATTAGGGGGCGGTTGCACGCACATGCTACGGCCATCGACGGCATCCCTGAGCAAAGTACCGCAACGAAGGCCATCTAGAAGTTCGTTACAAGTACAGTTTAGACAAGTTAGATCTCTACTTCCGAGGTGTCAATGAAGGGTAGTAAGCTGAAAACATGAGCTCCTGAGGCACGTTCTTGGGCCAAGATGCGTGTAATCAGTGCTACACTGACAGCCCAAGGTCACCTGCCAGTGTTCGTATTGTACAGGCTTTGCCCTTGGGGGCGGGGACTTTTCGCGATAATGAAGGCGGACCAAGTTGTGACAAATCCCGAATACCTGCGGATAATGTACAGCTCGACACTACTAGAACGCTTCGTGCGAATCAGGCCCTACTGGCAAGCTGATCAGTCAGTTCCTCGTGTTCGAACTGCTTGAGCTATTCTTGCAAAAGCTTGGCTTTAACCCAAGAATTGCCAGGCCTGAAAGTCACGGGAAAAGCTGGAAAGGCTGTTTAATTTGTACCATAGATATCTACGTACACTACGACAAAAATATCTGGACTTGACAATCATCGAATATCTATCTGAACCAAACAACTGAGCTTCAAACGTGATTATTGCTCGTCATTCGTGCCTTCGCACACTTTCACGTCAGCATTTAGTTGCATTCCTTTCTCAAAAAGCTCAGCGTAGTGCCGCTTCGATACTCTTAAACAGTCGAATGAATGCATACTGAATGTTTCGTTCTGAACGGAGGAATCCGTCATCATGACGCCATGATGGCGACGATGATCCGCTTCGCAGCCCCACACACAGGAATGATATTCGTAGAGACCATGAGAGAGATAGAGAGAGAGAGACTCGAAGAGCGCTACGCATTCCGGACTGTTGCCCATGCATGACGGTTGACCAGAGGTTCGAGGTGTTCCATAAAATTTTCGCAATTCATTCGTGGCACACATCAGCTGCTGATGATCAGCAGAGCAGTCTTGGTATCTCAACGATTTGTCCCTTCAACAGCCCCCACTGTCACCCAAGGGCCCTGATCTCGCCATTCGTTTCCACGGCCCCTTCCAAGTAGAGACAGGTAAAACCGTTTTGCAAAGCTTAATCCGCCACCATCGATTGGCCCTTCATAAGGATTGGTGATGCTCTGCAGACAAGTGCGTGTTGAAGAAAGAAGACAGAGTCATACATGAGAAGCACGACTTGCTCTCAGGTCATAATAGAGCTGGCGGTGTTTTGCTCAATCGCACGCATTCCTCACCGCTCCGTTCTTCTTGAACTTTGTTAATCTCTCTCTTTATTCCAGATCTGCGGCCGAGCCCAAAGATTTTGCGAATCAACATCCATCAGAATGGCACCAGCCTTCTTGAACTTCTCGCGCCTATCTTTCCTATCTCGACCTCGTTTTCGTTTCGACACTCAGCAACGACGACCGCCTTCTTCACCAACGAAAGCAAAAGCGCCACGGCAAACATTACAGTCACCAGTGCCTCAAACGCAGCCCTCACCTTCGCCACAGCCAAGCAAGAGACTCAATATCGACATTGTACTGGATTCAGTCCTCAAAGTTTACTGTACACATTGCGAGCCTAACTATGAATTGCCATGGACAATGACAGCCCAGCGTCATTCCACAGCTTCCGCGTTCATCATTTCGGGGCGCCGTATTTTGACAAATGCACACGCCGTAGAACATCATACATCCGTGCGTTTGAAGAAGAGGTACTCTGACGTTAGATATCTCGCAAAAGTGGTTGCGATTGGGAATGAATGCGACCTAGCTTTGCTGCAGGTTGACGACGCGGAGTTTTGGGAGGAGTTCGAAGAGTGTCACGATTCCAGAAGTCTTTTACACCCCGGACCTTTACCAGAGCTACAAGATGCTGTACATGTTATTGGTTATCCATCTCCTGGAAACCAAATAAGCGTTACGGCTGGCGTATGTAGTAGGGTGGAAATGCAGCATTACGCCCATGGCCAGGACGAGTTGCTGGCTGTTCAGATTGATGCGGCGGTACGTTTTTAGATTTCAAGTCACGTTCTTGAGACGCTCATAGTTTTAACACCCCTGGATAACATTTTGTCTCTGAGAACCAAACAGATCAACCCAGGTAACAGCGGAGGCCCAGTGATTAATGAGCAACTGCAAGTAATCGGTAAGATTTCAAGTCTCCCAAACCAAGATCTACGGTATCGGTAATAATTTCTGGCTGCTAACATCGCCTTCTACTCTGAATCATCACAGGGATTGCTTTCCAATCAGTTGACCCCTCTCAAGCAGATTCTGTTGGGTATTTCATTCCGTTCTCCGTCGTTGACCATTTCCTCGACGACATCGCCCGACACCAAAGATATACGGGTTTTCCGTTTTTAGGATTTTATTGGCAAAGGATGGAAAATCCGTATCTCCGTCGAGCTTATGGAATGAAGTCCGGCTCATCCGGGATCCTTGTGAAGTGGGTTGCAGAGACAGTCGATGCCGCGCGAGTGCTTAAGAAGGGTGATGTTGTAACGCATATGGATGGGATCAGCATATCAAACGCTGGTACAATTCCTTTTCGAAATGGGGAAAGGATCGACCTTCATTACATGGTGACAAGCAAGTTTTCGGACGACCCGGTTACAGTGACATTTCAAAGGGACGGGAAACAACATGAAGAATTATACAAGCTGTCAAGGATGCAGGAACATTGCCTTGTTCCAATTCATGACGCTCGTCCGCCTTTCAGGCGACAACCTGAATACGTGATTTGCGGAGGGCTCGTGTTCCAGTCTCTCAGCGAATCATTTTTGCGAGCTGTCTATGGACAGAATTGTCTTCTCGATGCACCAGTGCCTTTGTTAGAGCTCTATTACAATGGAATGAAAACACAAGCAGGACGCGCCGAAGTGGTGCTACTATCGCAAATTTTGTCTGCAAGTTGTACTTCTGGGTACGAGACCGACAATGAACCCGACATTAGGGTACTACGGAGACTGAATTCCAAACCAGTTAACAGTTTGAAGCATCTGGCAAGTTTGCTGGACGCATGTCCTCGTGATGTTCGAGATCTTCACTTCGAGCTCGACAAGAATGACATTATCATTATTGACAGACGTGCTGCATGTGAAGAAGAACGCGAGATACTGGCGACATATTGTATACCCGCCGCACGTTATTTAGGCTCCTAAGATGGACTCGTTCGGGCAGGGAAACGGAAATGTTACGCACTAAATATCTAACAAACTGCAAAGCAAAGAATAAACAAAGTGGAGCACAGAGAAAATGTACATGCTCAAGTTATACACATCTTGAAGAAGCGCCACGGTTCGCTTACTTATCCTGGAACCATTCTCTAACGTTAAATCCGTACTATTTACGACAGATCTGACGAGAACCTAGAACGAAACATATGGCTCTCTATTTCCTGGAACCTCGTTGGAATACGTCGACAATCATATCTTGTTCGAGTTCTACACTTTGCGGCGTGTCGTTCGGACCCAGTTCTTCACCATCAAATTCCATGTAAGCTTTACTCGAGTCCAGCCCAAAGTCACGGCAGAACTTTGGCAACAGCCTCCGCAGAGGGTCAGTGGTCCGCATTCTGACCCTCATCACTTGACTACCGTGGCGAGCCTTGAATACAATCGCCTCGAATTTGCTTTTCTCACGTTGTCGTTTCTCTTGAGCTTTTCGTTCAGCATCTTGTTTACGTCTGAGTTCCGCTTCTCGCTCAAGACGAGCTTCTTCTTGAAGACGAATAGCCTCCTCCAAATCGGTGTTATCCCTGGTAGACTCCGCAAGTACGCTTCTCGCCCGTTCCGCAGCAAGCCTCGCTCCTAAATCCTCTTCATCGAATCTGTCGCGTTCAGTGACTGTCACAACTTCGTCGTCGTCGGAAATCTCGAAGACGGTCTTTGCCGTCTTAGATGCAGTGGCAATCTTCTTTTGAGGAGGTTGCGATTCTTTCTTTGGCGGACGCCCTCTTGGACGCTTTCCCTTGCGTCTGGTGGTGAAGGCCATGACGTCGAAGTTATCATCATCATCGTCTTCGTCGTCGTCGTCGTCCACGTCTCCGCTCTTCGCGAGCTCGCTGTAGTATGAAACGATTTTAGAATTGCCACCGTGACATAACAACTCCGTGTCAGAGTCTGGGTCGTCGAGCATTCTGTGCTTCTTGAATCGGAAAGCTTTGCACCGCTTGTGATATGGTTCTGTAGTATTGAAGCACTCCGGGCACTGCGAGGACGTCTAAACCTGCGAGACTCAGCGCGTGCCGTTGTGGTGACGGGTTCCCAATCGGGGACGTTGTCGCTCTAACCCTTTTAAACTGTGAATGAATGAGCGTGAGATGAGCTGCTTGGAATCGGCCTGGAGTTTGCGTTGGTAAGGAAAGATGGAAGCTGTGATCTCTGCCCTTGTTACCAGAGATGGACAGAAGTTTGACTCGCTCGTACCGTTTCCGTTCAGGGGCGGCACATGCCAAGAACTGCAGAGCTCGCACTACCTTTTCAAAAAAAGATGGCGTGAGTCGTAGACCAGAAGGGCACGATTCGCACCGTACTACCTTCGCACTAGAGTACGTATCTACGGCTCGTAGACTAAAGAGGGCCCCGCCATGATTACAGAAATCATCTTCGCGGTTAAATTTCAATTTAATCAAATTGACCTCGCACATGGGCTCATGTTCGAAGATGATTTAAATACAGCTGATACGACGGTAACTGTGTCCGCCCATACAGCAGTAACGTTCTTGATCAGAAGACAACAAGCAACACGCCTATGACTCAAGGGCTGTGAGTTTTGCATGTTCTACAAGGGTAAGAAGGTTAGTGTTCTACTGCTACGACAAAACACAAGCTAGATAATAATTAGTCTGAGGTTAACTCGTCTTGTCACAGCAATCTCCCCCGACACGCGACGAACTGGGCGTGCATTAATTTTGAGCACCGCTTGGCGTATTTCCGAAAAGCAAGCCAATCGATGCCGTGTGACCATGCCAAGAGATTACCACTTCATCCAAGCCTGCAGCTCGTTGACAAACTTGACCATCATCATGATTAAGGGACGTACATGTTTCACGTCTTGTGCCTAGTTGTCACCATCGTTTTCAAATTCGGTCATTTCCTCATCACCTTCCCCATCACTTCGAATATCACCTTGCTCAGATATCTTCTTGCCCTGAAACAGTTCCCGATGAATCATCTTCAAAATCAACGTAAACCAAAAGCAATGCAACAGCAACAAAATGCCGGCAAAAGCCACGAAGAACACATAATGCAATACATACGTATCATAATACATTGCCCATTTGTTAAAAGAAGCGTCTGTCACAACCGTCTGCAAAGTCTCCACAACGATCATATGCACCAGTCGCGAAAACAACAGAAGCCTTGTGACGTAGAAAGTAACCGCAAATATCGAAAACACGGCAGTATCCATGCCAGCAAGTCCCAAATAGTGCAAGAACTTTGCTGTGTAAAGGAAGATATCACCCAAATCATGCAACGCGAGAATCACAATGCCTGTGCGTACATAGCTGTACAAATAACTCACAATCACCATTCCAAGCGTTACAAAATGGTGTAGACACAGTTCTGCAAAATCGGCTCGTCGAGAATCGAAACAAATCAAGAACACGCTCGCTGCGACATAGAACGCTCCCGCTTGGCTGTAGTATTGGTGCTCGCTAGGCGCCATGGGCGGAGGGTATGGAAATAGGAAATCCTTCACTACATGAGCTTGGTTTGAAAGAAGATCGATCTCCCATTCTATCGAGGGTGTAACTTTGAACACAAAGAATGAAAATGCCGCTGTATAATAAACCGAATAAAACAGGTTCTCTGAGAGCTTGCGTTGTAACTTTGGAGAGTAAGATCGAAAAAGAACGGAGAACAAATACTTATCCAGTGCAAGTCGAAACGTCAGAAAAACAATGGCGAGGATGATGAGCATATACAGATCTGCAAGAGAGCGATTTGGATTCAACAATGAGGGGGTTTCAGGTGAGCGAAACTGTTGTTGTTGTTTGAGAGTATCGACAAAATCCCTCAGAAACATGGGCAGGCGCATTAGGCCGCCGCTCCGACAACATTGTGTTTCGGGAAAGGAGCTCATCTGGATGAGTACTTGCGACTGGGGGCGAGGCTGGTCGCAGTTGGAATCGTGGCTTGCGACGGAGCGCGCGGGAATATAAATGGTGGCGACGAGCTACGAGCAGAATCGTATTGCGTAGCCACAAAACTTCATAAAGCAATACAACGTTATGCAACTGCAGGCCAGCTTGTTCGCTAGGGCTGCGCCAATTGGGCGTTGCCTTTTCCAACCTCCTCCTCTATTGGCAGCAGCCGCTTGTGCTCAAGATAGCCCCGTGGGGTGGGACCGTCACCCGTCATGGCCGTGACGGCCAAGGCATTCGTAATTTTAACCTGGCACTCACGTGGATGTCGCCGTGTGCAGCCATGACCTTTCCACGTGGATCGTTCGCACGTCTGTACACGTTCCATCTATGAAGGCATGCTATTGACGTGCATCTCCTTCATGATGTCTTCCAGCTGTTTCACCCACCATCGCCTCCGTTGTATGCTACATGCTTCCTCACATCTTTGATCCAGGCAGCCGTCCCCCCTTTGCACACTTTCAACCGGAATATCCTCTCCCAGCTGTGTTCATCCCCATGGTGTACGACCCTTTCGGTTCCAAGGCTGACAACAAGGATAATGCTTCAGCACAGAAAATGGTGTCCATGCGACGACCGCCAATATGCGACGCACAGCTTTCCTCTTTAGAGTGGGGGGTTCCGGAATCCAGGAAACGAAGTCGAACTGAAGCAAATCTTGCCTCAGACCAAAATCCCCTCAGATCCGCTCCTCAATCCGCCCAGCAGACAAAGTCTACAGAACAATCAGAGAAACGCGAAAGTATCAGATACGTGGAAAAAGTTGTTTACGAAGAACCCACAACGATTCTTGGAGTGCCTCCTGTGGTTGATGATCGTATTCGTCACGTAGTGGACTTCATCTTGAAGCATGTCAAGAGCAATAATGTTGAAATCGAGGTCAAGCTTGGTCTGCTTATTGCAAAGGAAAACGGTGTTCGTGCTATCAAAATCTTACCGGTCAAATGTGAAACATCAATAAGTCCGGAAACCAACCAAGAAACTCGCTTTGAGAGTAATGTCGGAGAGAAAGTCTTTTACACGCTTAACAACACCCTCAACAAGAGAGTTGAACTAACAGAACGGGAAACCAAGAACAAGGTGCATTACACCCGTTCCAAACACCTTGATGTTTACTGGCCTGGAAAAGTACGAGAAACGAAGGAGCTTCGAAAAAATCCAGATGGATCCGAGTACTACCAAACTATTCGAGTGCAATCGAAAACTCGCTTAGGTGATATGAACGTCATGTGTCCCATGAATCTGCTCGACATGAGGTACTCAGCAAGTCTTGAAGAAGATGCGCAGATTCCACCGAATTCCGCCCCAATGAGACAAAGAATGAAAGATAGAATATCTTACAAGTATGAGTATCTAAGCATTGATATAACGTGCGTTACCATGGAATCGTTGGACAGCCAGGCCGAAGGTCAAAGAACTTATGAGGTTGAGGTGGAAATTGATCCCATTGCCAATCTCTTCCAGGAAGTCACCAAGTATTTGCGGGGCGATGGTACTTCAAAACTTTTCGACATAGCCACATGTTTAGTCAACACCGTGCGTATTTTGCAGGAAGCATAACACGCCTGATGGGCAACGAAAAGCGCTGACGTCTAACACTTCAACTAAACTTTACAGCTGTACAAAACACAAACTGAATCTCTGTGAAGGAAAGCTGGCTATATCCCCCATTCTCTGAATCTATAGTTTCCAATCGATAGGCCACCACGAACGTCGGAACGTCGACGCCGACAATACAGCATCCATAACGCCCATCCAATTCCGATGAGACCTGCAAACAAGGCACATGCCGAGAACATGCTTCGCATACTTTCTTTTGCCAGCGTGATGAGGGTTAGAAGAATCTCAAAGGCAATCATGACCGTAATCGCCAACTCTAAAGCCATGGAGTTCTTATGAGTCAACTCATCACCAAGCAACTTGTACAACTCTTGCATCACTTCTACGCGCTTGTTCAGTACTTCACCGCGTTCACGAACTTCCAGGTAGCGCTCTACTCTGTTGTACGTGGGTAGATACATATTGTTCTCCCAAAAGAAGGCTGGTGTCATAAGCAAGTCTCCACTAAGGTGATATCGATATCTGGCAAGGAAGAGTTGTCCCATTAACCGTGATACTTCTCGCCTTGAAGCACCAATCTTCCCCGTCGAAGCCAGTTCCTCTGGCAAATGTCTGGTGTTTTCGATAGTCCGTCTGAGCGCCGATTCGAATGCGCCAAGCTTGATGCTCTGAGCGAGTGCGCATGAAATCGCTAGACGTTCCAGAACTGGATCCATATCATCAGTCCCAGAACGAGAGCCATTGGGTTTAAAACCGTTTTTCTTCGCGCCGTCACCGTTGGAAGCACCGCCTTCCATAGAAACAGCTCGGTATCGTGTTCTCAGAGTGATGATATCTCTGCGAAGGGCTCCAGCCTTTCCGTAAACGTACTTCATATCATCTACAGCTGGGACTGGTCGAAGCTGCACTGCGTCTTCAACAACAAGAGATAAGAAGTCATCTCTGTCTTTTGCGGCACCCCACACGACCATGCACCCGTACGCAAAGATGAATGCTTCGGTACGATTTTCAGGGTGTTGTTCAGTTTTGGCGACTCTGAGCACAGAACCTACGGAACCTACGTGAATGCCGCCATACTCGTCCATGCAACGCAATAAACGACGATATAGGGATGACATTTGAAATTCGTTAGCTATCGCCATGAAGTACACGGTTTTGGAATTCATGCGCTGCTCAGCACCAGGAGACCTGGAGAAAGGTTGTACAGAAGACGGAGACCGGGGAGCAGAATTCTGTGATGAAGATCGTTTGCTCGATTTGCTCTCAGAAAAGCCTGAGCCCATTCGAACTCCACGGTTTTGCAGTTGGCAAGTTAGCGTGGTAGGTGTTACGCCATGGCCGAGGCGGAACATTGGCGAAGAGAAAAAGAATGCTACACAGCGCATGTTGGTAGTCGGTTGCCCACGTTGAAGTACACTAGTGGGAGAAGTCAAGAAGTAATTGTCGCCAGCATCGAGGTCGAATAAAGGGACCAAAAGGCGAGACTGTGACAGATAAATAAAACCGTTTGGATATCGCAACCGGCGTTGAGCTTAGTAACGGAGACCGCCAATATGTTTGACAAGAACAGGCTAAGATAGTCTGTTTGTAAGAGTGCTGCGCCTTTCCTCGCAGCGCCGGATGGAAGGAGGTGTCGAGGGTGTAGAGCTGAAGCGAAGAGTATATGGGTCCGCTACTGGGTAACAGTATTGCCCTTCGCTGCAGCTCGAAGCAACGCTTTCAGCGCGTCATTGCAACCTTTGGGACCCACGGACTCATGGCCTAGATACGAAGGTAAGGATACCTACGTTACGACCTAACAAGGCGTTAAGGTTTTGAGAAGATGATGTTGAGCCTTCTTGAGCATCGGGGTTCAGAGTCTGATGAGTCAGACTCCTGAACTTCGGAGCGCACGTAAGGCTGCCTTATGCAGAAGGTAATACAGTAGGTTTTTTTTCATAATTAGATCCCAAATACCAAAATGCGACCTCATCCTGCGCCCCCAGGCAAAATCATGTCTGGTGCCTTTCCACCCATCTGCTTATTGCCTCTGCTCCTGGTCACAGACATGTAACGGATGCAAACGTTGTCCGAATCATCACTGACATTCGCAACTGTCCTCGCGAATTATCCGCGCAATACTTTGACCCATCACCAAGATGGGAAGAGGGAAGCTCACGCGACTTTCTCTCGTACAGAAGATTCGACTGCGACACGAGGAGGTTAAACGATGGCGAAAGAAATGCCGAGTCAAGAAAATTCAGCCCAATGTCATCGACGAAATCATAAAAGGATCGCCAAGAACGCCTTCTCAAGCCCTTTCGTTTATTAATAATGCCCGCTCTATAGGTTTCAACCCCGCCAATTTCTCTCCAGTCTTGTGTAAGACCGTAATCAACAGAAACTTGCAGCGCTTGTTATTAGGGGAAGCGAGGGCTCTATTACCGAACGCGGGTCGCGGACATGTGACGTCAAAGGAGGTAGCAGATGTCTCTGGTCGTGCCGTCGAAAGCAAGTACAAGATTTGTTCTAGACCGTACTTGCCTGGGGTTAAAGAAGTGGCCGAAATTGCCCACGAGGCATTGCACAATGCTGTGCATCAGTTTGAGCGCGAAAACCGCGCAAAGCTGGACAGCAAAGAGCCTGTCGCGCTGGGCGCTTGGTTTGATAAAACGACGGAGAATGACCAACCAATACGTATTACCATCATGCATATTGGTCCCAAGGAGAAAGCCCATATTTCTCGTCGCAGAGACAGATTCCCGTTCTGGGGTGCTGCAGTTCTTTGCCTTCAAGAGAAAAAAAATCCTGACTCGGGCATTACTTTACATAACGACCGCCCCTTTGACAAGGCCTGGTTCCTGCAAGATGGTGACATGATGATTATCACCCCTAAATCAGTACAATCAGTCGTCATAACAGCAACTAACAGAGAAGCTCACGCATTGATCGTATGGTTTTGATATACCGCTTCGCCTCTTCTACAACATCTTCCGCCACTACCAGAAGAAACATCGAAGTCAATCAGTGCCAAGTCGACCCACTCTGTGCTTCATCATCAGCGGAAGAGCCAGACATCTTCAGCTGTTCCAGAGTCACTCCTGTGCCCAATATTTCTGTATAGTATCACATTTGCAAATAATAGGAAGTTGTTCTCGTTTTCGAACTTGATAACCACCGTTCGACTAGTTTTTGTTTTCTTCTTCAGATCTAGTCAAATAGTTCCTCCTTCTGTCAGAACTGTACCAGTAGATCTCGAAGTTTAGTTTTAGTTTGTCCAAAGAGACCGTTCCACTCTGGTGTTCCCAGAAGAAGACACCAAACACACACTTATTGTTTCGCGCTCCTTTTCCACCAAACATCCTTCATGTCTTTTGAGTGATGTCCTCAAAACTATGGCTGCCTTTGATCAACGACTGTCTTCTTTGCCGAGTAAAACTGCGGAGGAAAAGGATACCGCTCACTCCATCACATCTCCGGATTGCGAGGTTGTTTTGCTCATAAGATGCAAGAAAGAAGCAATCGTGATTTCCTCAGAACCAGTAAGAGTTAAGCAAGTTTACCGTACAAGGATAGAGGGATACAGAGTAACCCTTACGTGCCGTCCCACTTTACGCTTCTCGCACCATTTACGCAATTCTGTATAATGTTACGCTCTTTCGTCTCCGAAGCAGCACACCAAAACGTATTCCGAATTGGACCACAAAGAACAAGAGAGCGTCGTTGATATCGGAAATGTGACATAATTTTGAGCCCACATGCCCAGAGGTCAAGCGATGGTCTTCAACTGTCTTCAAAGGGAAACCTAATTTAAAGCCCCGCCACGATATCGCAGAAAGGTGTCGTGTGTCCGCGTAGAAGCGGTGTTGTTTACGGTATGACAGACACATTGCAACCCTCTAAACTGTAGTGTAGCCACCACTTGGGGTCCGTGGCGGAAGCCAGCCAGCGCTTGTGTGTAGGAATTGGGGTTCTAACTCTCCTCAACTTTTCGAGCGCACGCCTAACACTGTCGTTGCATGCCCAAACTTCGACTGTCCAGCGGCCTGATGCACTCAGCTTCCATCATGCGGAATCAATAGCCATACCATTTTCCGCCTCCTCGCTATTTCACAGCTGCGATTGAGGGTTGTTCCCATGATGCTAGCGGCATTGCGAGTGTCTTCGAAGCGACACTCAGATCCTTTCCGCACACCAGTCACTATGACCGTTGCGCTACCTTGCGTGCTTTCTTGCTACTTAAGGCTCGCATCTTCCCGCTCTGCTTCGACTGAAGCATCCATCAGTTTCCCAACATTTCCAAGTTCGAACAAGCGCTGCACTCATACTCTCACTGTTCAATATGATCTTCCACACTTTCATCATAACCGCATTGTTCACCTTGGTGTCCGCAAACTGCATATACACTGATACAGAATGCGTTTGTACGCAAGCACAGGCTGGTCGAACCTGCCTTCGCTATTACGGCGGGTCCGCGTCTTCTACCCAGTGTGAGACGTACGAATGTGGAAGCGGTTACGTCTGCGACTGTATGTGCATTTCCATTCACCCTGTTCGTCTTCATAACCATTTTATACCCACAGAATCTAACCTTTGATGCGTCTTCCGCTAATCTCGCAGGTGCCGGAACTCAGATGTGTGATGTAAGCGATTGCAGTCTTATGCGCACGGTGTATCGCCCCATTGGAGCAGTCCCCCTTGGCTTGAATCAAGTCGTCGACTGCGAACTGGCCACCCAAGTTACATGCGTGACACCAAGAAACCAGGGAGCACCCGTTCCTACACCGTCTACGGTTCCGAGTCCGACCTCTTCGCCGGTACCATCGTTGTCCTCTTCGCCGTTACCCTCTTCTTCGTCTTCCCCGGGTCCCTTTGCACCTTCCTCGCCTGTGCCATCCTCATCATCCTCGCCGTTACCCTCATCCTCCTCTTCTCCGGTACCGTCGGCTTCTTCTTCTCCGAGGCCTTCGGCTTCAACTTCTCCGGCACCTTCATCGTCCTCTTCTCCTACGCCTTCCGCATCTACTTCAGCATCTGCCAGCGCATCGGCCAGTGCATCGGCCACTCCTTCGAGTTCTGCATCTCCCACGCCATCTAACTCACCCGGGCCCTCGCCATCTTCCACTCCATCCGCCACGCCGTCTGCAACGTCGTCTGCGACGCCGTCTGCGACACCTTCTGCAACGCCGTCTGCCACGCCGTCTGCTACGCCGTCAGCTTCCCCGTCAGCCACACCTTCCGCTACACCGTCGGCCACCCCTTCAGCAACACCCTCCGCTACCCCGTCATCTACCCCGTCGGCAACACCTTCCGCTACCCCGTCAGCTACACCCTCTGCGTCCCCAACCCCATCCAATGCACCTATCATTCCACTCGGAGGAGTATGTACGCCCTCATCGACGTGCGAGACCGGAGCAGCGTGCTCTTGCACTGGGTTTTGCGCCCCCGTCGTTTCTATTGAAATTCATGCTGTTGGAGATGATACTGTGGTGCCGATGATGTGTAACACTGAACTTGGCGCAGAGACACACAACATTGATGCTCGTGGAATATACACGTACAGTGGCGTTTGCGATGATCTCTACTTCCGTGTTCACAACTGGAGAAAGTGGGAAGGTGTGGCCGCAGCCGTTCAAGATGTAAGCACCGGCACGTGGTATTCATCCGATTTCCCTCCGACTACAGGTCTCACTGCCATCGCATTCCATCAACCGCCCAACTTCGACTTCTTTACTGATCCCAACTTTGACTTCAGTACTTGGACCCCGGTTGAGCGACACTTTGATCTCGATGGCCAGGGTGCATTTGGTCAAATGTGGCGTGATCATCAGACATTTGTGTGGACAATCGAGAGGATCGACTTTGGGAACTTTGATCAGGGTCTCACATATTACAAGACCATTCTTCCTTTCTGTTAGTGATAAGGTGGTTGGTAAGTTCAAACATAAACTGTTCCCAAACAAGACTGCCGACAAGTGAGCATCGTTCGCCGGTGCATGTGATAAAACGTAGAGTATTCCATTCTGAATGCCGCCAAAAGCATTTGCATTTGCATTCCAGTCGTACTCCATAAGCGAGGGTGACGAGATGCCATTCTTTGTGTCAATCTGAAGACACTCGTTCTGTAAAATTGGAGTACTTGACGAGTCCATGGTGTATCTCAGAACTGTCACAACCATTGAGTAAACGTACAAGGGCATCTGCTTTATCAAAATTTTCACAAAGTGAAATGATTACATGATCTCAGAAAAAGCAGTCTTAGCCGGGTGGGGGTAGCTTAGGTTTGCACGTGAGAGACGTGAAGTGTGCGTCTCTGAATGACGGTAAAGGCACGCGTGTATGCATTGAAGTCGTACGAGTCAACTCCAGAAGTGTTGGTGGCGATATGGGATGGTGCGCGCCATAAAGGCGGGGGAATCGGAAGTGCTGGGTCGCATGTGCGAAACGGTGCGCTCAAAACGTAGACCGTGTGGGGCCCTGCCAGTGTTTCTGATTGTAAAGGGGTATAAGGATAGCCCTTCTTAGATAAGCGAGGGTGATCTTACGGGGTGGTTGCTATTGTCGCAGACACGACACTGGATTTCGTCCCTTTGCAATTTTACCTTGGTATCGTAGTACCAAGTTGGTACGACGGTACCCTTGTACCTTTGCGAAGGATGCGTTGCACTGACCTGTGACAGCAAATGTCGAATACCGAAGATGAAAGAGCCTGTCACAACGCCGGGGGTCCCACTACACGTACACGTATGATACAAGTACACGTACGTCCGTCCTAGGTTAGGAGTCCCAGCTTTTCTACGCGGTAGCGTTCTACCCTTGTCGCCCAGGAGCGTCGCAGCGGGGCGGAAGTTACGTAAAGGTACTCTGTAATTTGTAAAATATCTCAACACATAATGTGTTGAGATATTTTACAAATTACTTGACATCGTAATATTAATGTACTTTGTACATGTAATAATTAATTAATGACACTTTAACAAATGGGGTCTTCCAATACTTGTTTGGCGTTCTTCCCGAGGAGTTCTTTTCGAGTATTTGACGTATCATCAGAGAAAGCCATCTACTAATGAAAGTGGCATGAAGCAAGTTGAAACTATAGAAAGAACAAAAGACTACATGCACCCTTGATCTTTTATTTTGAAAAGGTTTATGTACACAACTAGGAGTTAGAATCGCACTGTGTTTAAAATGCTTTCCCTTCAGCACTCAGTTTAGCATGTTTATCAGACGATAGAGACGTAAAGAGATCTCAACATTATCATGCATGATGGCTCTAAAATCTGTTCCAAATTCAAAATTGAATCACCTCTTTACACACTTAATGGAGTAAAATTTAATTTGCCACTTACATTGCTTTATACCAGGTTGAGTCTGAGCTGAACTCTTTTCAATTCAAGTTATGCATATTGAGCCAAAGGCAGAACACATCGTGCCCTGTGACTTCCTCAAATACCATTTGGAAAAGCTTACAGCAATTCCGATTCCTCCTGGCATCATAGCAGACGCTGTGGGCTTGGTCTTCGCAAAGCTGGATTTTCCTTCTGGAGTCGGGGAAATAAAGTCGTGCACTCTGATTTGCGCGGTGACAGGGGGAATCAGCAAATGTTTTTCTTTTTTTGCAGGACCTTTGTATCTACGTATTTTTTAAAACTTAAAAGTTTTGATCTGTATCCGAAATCTCCGCTTCCTCCATGTCCGACATACTGTGACTTACAGGTACAGGTACGACATGCTTGGCTGGCCAACGTTGCATATTAAAGCTGACATTTTAACGTGTGCTTGATCGTTCTCGCTTTGATTACACATAACGGATGACGGTGCCCATATATGGGCCAGTGATCACCCGTCATTGGGGTGGTTGCCCCGACATTTGGCTTTCCTACTAGATAACCTTTTAAGCCGCTTGGCATAGCCTCGGTTCGTCACATATAAATCGGTGTCCGCAAGAGAGTGCTGGAGAGAAAGCGGGTGAGGGAGAGGAAGAGCTCCAAGCACCTAAGCACAAAGTCTGCATCCCCATACCGTAATCTTCTAGGACCACCTCCATCGTCATCTTTTCTACATCAATATGGAAACCGCATTTGCAACCTTCTTACCACTTGATGCTCGACGTTGTATAAACATACAAAAGCTCCCTTCACATCGCGGGGAACGTCCCCATGTGGCTAGAAGAAGGTGTCTTGCGAACAACCTGCACCGCACTCCTGTCGCCACATCCACGTCTCCACCCCCTATTGCTCCGCCCAAGCTTGAAGCACCAACGAAGCTTGACCGCATAGTATGCAAGTTCGGTGGCTCAAGTCTTGCTGACGCCGATCGTCTCAGAGAGGTGACGAAGCTCGTCTTGAGACAGATCGAATGCTCGGAGAAGATGCCGATTGTGGTTTTATCTGCTATGGGACCGAGCACGAATGAATTATTAAACGCTGGTGAAAGGGCTCTCAATCATGGGATTGTCGATACTTCTTCCATCCGTTTCCGTGCCTATGAGGCATGCGAAAGCCTTTCTCTTAATAAGCAGGACCTTGTGGACCCGTTACTGCACAACTTGGATGAACTTTTAGTAGGCGTTAAGTTTATCAAGGAGCTTAGCCCCCGCACACTGGATTACTTGGTCAGTTTTGGTGAGCGACTTAGTGTCCGCATTTTTGCTGCGCATCTTCGTCATAACGAAAACATACCCGCCGAACATGTTGATGCGTATGACGCTGGCTTTGTCACGGACTCCAATTTCACTCGTGCAGAACTGCTCGAGCAATCGTTTGACAATGTCAAGCGATTCTTTGATTCTTGTATTAAGGATGACCATCTTGCCGTCGTCACTGGCTTTATCGCGAAAGATCGAAACGGTAACATTACGACTTTAGGTCGAGGTGGCAGCGACCTTACGGCCTCTACGATAGGCGCCGCGCTCGGCACATCTGAAGTTCAAGTGTGGAAAGATGTGGATGGAATTTTGTCCACAGATCCTCGTATTGTTACTGAAGCCCTTCCTATCCCATCTATCTCTTTTGAAGAAGCTGCCGAGATGGCTTTCTTCGGCGCTAAGGTTTTACACCCAATCGCCATGCAACCCGCAATGAAGTACAATGTACCTGTCCGTGTGAAGAACAGCTACAATCCAGATCATCCTGGAACTGTTATTTTGCGTGAACGAGCCCTTGAGTCGGCAAATCCGGTCACGGCTATCAGTGTCAAGAGAAATGTTCAGATCGTGGATATTGTGAGCACGCGTATGCTAGGTGCATCAGGATTTCTCGCTGAAGTGTTCAAATGCTTTGCCTTTCACAAGGTTTCCGTTGATATGATCGCTACATCCGAGGTGTCGATCTCAATGACACTTGACAATAATGTTTGTGACTCTCAGACATTGTTACAGTTGAAGGAGGATCTCAGTTCGTACGCTCTTGTATCACTCTCGGAGAAAAACAAAGCCATCATCTCGCTTGTCTCCGACTCGTCAAGGAGCAGCAGTGTTGTTGGTCGTGCTGTCTCGGCACTTGATGGGGCTGGTATAACGGTGTTAATGATATCTCAAGGTGCGAGCAAGTTTAACATATCCATCACTATTGAGGCCGAAGATGCGAATACTGCGGTTCAAGTTATTCATGATGAGTTCTTCTAGTGAAGAGACGATTTGCACCACGAGCGGTTCTGCAAGGAGTGCAAATCTCTTATCAGACTTTTCTTTGCTGAAGAGAGAAACGCTCGGGAGGAACATTAGTGCTCAGGTGTCATTGGATGCCATCATCGTTTTGAAAACGAAAGAGTTTTGCTGCAGTCCATCCGAACTGGACTTTGGAGGATAGGATAACACAAGACTTCTTTGCGTAGCTCGCGTAATAATTCATATCAATCATTTGGTAATTAAAAGTCATTTACCGTACTATACAGAATACTTCGTACTTGTTGCTAGAGATTGAAATGAGCACGTAGCGCTTGAAGATCTCTTGCGTCGGCAAGGCTCTGCAGGTCAGTTCGTCCCAGAGAAATCAAAGATGCTCCTAGAAACTCCCATACATGCGACATGCTGCTGCTTTCTCTACGAACCTCGCGGGTCTCGTCCAGTTCCGCCATACATATTGCCTTGAGATAGTATCGTGCGGCTTTTGTAAACTCCCCACGGTTCGAATAGGCCGTTCCCACATTGACCCATGCTCTTAATAACGAAGGATTTAGATCAACCGCCTTTCTGTACGCTCGCAAAGCGTTTTCACTGTCACCGCCGTTTGCTAGTGTGGCTCCTAATTTGTTCCAGATGCTAGGATCCTCCGAACGAAGCGTGATAGCATGACGAAATGCAATGGCAGCGTTGTCGAATTCTTGTCGTAGATTATGCAAGATACCCATAACAAGGAACAAATCTGTGTCATTCGGATTCTGAGAGGCAGCCCGTCGGAGTTGTTCCAAGAGCACCCCAGCACCGGTGTCTTCAGCCTGTCGTATAGAGGCTGGAACGCCGCTCTCTGCATCGCTACTATCCCGTGCACTCCAGAAATTGTACCACTCAGACATGTGCCGCAGCGCCTTACCAACTTCCAGTTCGTTTGTATAGCTAACAGAAAGAGCAATGAGAGATTGCCATAGGTACGGATTGTCTTCCCTTCTCTCTCCCACAGACTCGCTTTTCCACTCAGAGAGACCCTCCTGAAAAGCCTGTATTGCACGAACATCGTCATCTGTTTCTGCCTGTGATACACCCAGCAAGTACCAGGCTGTTGCTCGCGAAGGCTTTGAAAGGCGACCTTCCAGGGTATGACCAAGCGCCTCCTCAAAGCACTTAATGGCCATTGCCAAACGACCAATTTCGCGATTTCTAATGCCCTCTTCTAAGGCCTTTTCAGCCGATCTTTTTGAATCGTTTTGTTGTCGGTGCTCAAACATATAGCGCTCCGTACCATCACTCCGAATCCATCTTTCAAAGTACTTCTCGATATCACCACTGAAGGCAAATCGTTCTGGAATTGTAGTTCCATTGACAGCATCTGCAAAATCTGCAAGGTCCTCATTTTCAAACGACGTGAATTCGTCTCCCAAATTCTCAGTGTCGAGGAAGGGCCGTTCTACTGCATTCTTTTCTTTTCGGGCTTGTGACTCTTGTTGCTCCTTGACAGCGTGTGAAGAAGAAGACGCGGCAGCTTTTGCAGAGACATCAGAGAGGGACAGATTATTCAAATCGTCGCTGACATTGCCTTCTGCCAGACTTTTCACATACTGCTCGACATCCGAAGACGCAAACGCTCTCTGAAGCTGTGGTGGCGGAGCGGCTGCAAATTGGGACATGGGAGGCAGCGGCATATGGGAGAAATGATGCGGTCGGTATCGACGACCATGCGAAAGTGGTCGATACGCGGAAGGCGGCATGTGCTGCAGAACAGAAGCATTTCTAAACGCCGCCTCAAACACGTCGGTAGCGGCACCAATTTCGGGCGCTCCGATCGGCGCTGCGTAGCCAGAAAACGGCCATGAAAATGTATGTTTGTCATACACAAGAGGCGCCGAGGCCGGGGGATGTGGCGGCAGCGATGGCGGCACAGGACGATTCAAAACCGGACCTGGCGGTAGGTGTCCTTGAATGAGAGCTTGTTCTTCGCGAGTTATGCTGCTGCCGCTGCTGGCAGATTGCGAAGCGGCGGCGGCGCGGAAACGGGAGGCGGGAGTGGCGGATTTGGGGAGGATTGCATCGGTGAGGGCGGCTAGTGGATTCGACGAGGAGGACGCGGCCCCCGCGGCGCAGGAGGTGCCGGAAGTGAGGTCGCGTAGAGACATGTTGGGGCGGAACGGCAGAGCTGCGATTAGCGGCAGGGCGCTCCTGGTGTTTGGAGCTGGCGCAATGGAGTCCAGGGGACGAGGTGCAGCGAGTGGAATCTTGCCGAGGTGAGATCAATTTGCAAATGGTTTTGGATCAATACAATGCGTGTTAGCAAACTTAATTTTACGCGTTCATCCTTATTGTACCTTTAACGGGGAATAATATTCCCGGAATATATATCGATAGCCGAAATCTATGGTTAGCGGGTGAGGGGCGTGGCCTTCACCGAGTCAAAAACGCAACTTCTGTAAGACACCGCATTCGACTGAGCGGCCTCCCCTACCTTGTACTGGACCGCACACTTGACGCGCATGCTCTGTCGACGAGAGAACATTTCGGATGACTTCTGCATCTTGCTGTCTCTCTGAGCCTGTGTAGAAATGCCCAACAAATGACCGTCGATATACGCGCGCATATCTGAGTCACTTTTCATACGCTTCCGAACAAACAGCCCGCCCTTGTCCGTGATCAATTCCTTCATGTTGGGAATGTCTCCCGAGTCAATTGCAGGAGGGCGGCTCTTTTTCTTGAACACGCCCCAGAGCACCAGTCGAAACGCGTCATGAACAATGCTATCTCTCGTTTCCTCGGCGTGCGTTAACAGCGTGCTGAAGAAGAATTCCTCAGGGCAATGAACATTCGCAAAGAATGCAATCAATTGACGAGAAAGACCGGAGTTGAGAGCGAAGTCAGCAGCCGATCGATGCAACATGATCCACGCCTCAGACTTGACTATTTTGACCGGCACCTCAGCCTTGTGCAAAGGATGAACAGCCGGGCCAGCACTTTTCAAACAGCCCCTAATACAGGGGTCCTTTGTGGCTTGCTCGCTGTGAGGATCATGAGGTCGGATCACACTGTACGTAGCCGAGTCGACGTACAGCCGACCAAAACGAGCGTCATAAACGGAGCCGACGGCTGCGTTTGAAAAGTTTGTGGTTTGGACGAAACTGAGCTGCCTGTCTAGCACATCTGGCTGCCCGAGAATGTCACGCAGTTGGTTCGGCGTGACGAGCGGGTAGTCAGCGGCACTGAGATTGATGAAGTAATCCCATGTTTCGTCCTTGTCGAGCAGGAACGAAATGGCGTTAAGCGTGTTCAGTACGGTGGTGATACCAAGATAAGTGACGTATTGACGCGGAATTAGATGAACGTTTGAGGAATAATTTGCATTGTCAAGCAAACGCAGAAGTGGCTTTATGAGGTCCGGGTGAGTTCTCTTGTCGATATGAATGGCATATATGTTGTCGGGATGCCATATTGCGTCCAATAATGAGGGCAAGAGGGGAAGGGTTCGGTCGTACGCCTGGATGAATAAGGCCAGCTTAGCGGAGCGCTTCGGAATGAACATCGAGGTTGCACGGAGTACTGACGGAAACGAGGAGGTTATAGAGGTTGAGATGTACGTGGTACACCACAAGAAGACCAGAACGAGCACAGCCAAAACGCGGAGCGAACGACGTTGACGCCATTGAAAGACCAGATTACTACTGAATCGTTTATCGGACATGATGAAACTGGCACACGGAAGGCGGCGAAGAACGTGAACGAAATAACGGAGACGACGGGAAGGTGTACGACCAGCCACAATAAAAGGGTTCACCATGCGCGGGGGAAGCGCATGAATCAGCGATGTGGCAAAAGACGTGCGTCACATGCATGATTATAAGCACGTTGTTCGAAGCTCGCGAGGATATGAGGATGTTGATGTGCAAAATCGCTTCGTTGCCCCTTCTGCGCGCTGCACGCAACAGTTGAATTGCAGCGTTGTTTGTATCTGCCAGTGAGTGTTGTGAGTATCTGCTGGCAGTGCCAGTCTGGCCGGGCGCGGCTGACAGTGAAGCCGAAGTGCACCCTCGCTTTCCGCGTGATCCGAAGCGGCGCGTCTACGTATTTCGTGGCCTACGCGGTTGCTAGCGTGGTAAGGTCAGGGCGAAAGGGTGATGCCCGCAGGCTGCGGAGCGCGGCGTGTTATACAGAGACAGAGCATTGGCGCTTGGTAATGACATTGTTATGCAAGCCAGTAAACCTGGAGTTTACACAGCACCGCTCGTGAGACCACGCTACGAAATTCACGACGTAGACGTTGTCTACCTTCGTATCTACAGTTAGGGCCTTTCCATGAGTTTACGCTGTTGATAAGCGCAAGCACGAAATCAGCAGTAGAACGCTACCAATAAACACACGCGCGCCTTTTGCGACAGCGCGATTGCGGCTCCATGATTGCCGTTGTCAGGGCGATTGCTGCACAACAGCAAGCACTCGGGCGTTCACCTGAAATACGCATTCCGAAATTACGCACCCAGCAACGTGTGCTCTGTCAGGCGGATACTCCAATTACAATGCCGCGTTTCAAATTAGCGCCCCGCGCCATCGCAAGTTTCTCATGCAGAACCGCCTTCTCGCCGCACCGCACGTCTAACTACCAAACAATGCTGCACTGCACTTCGCAATTTATGTCGACTCTCCCATCGGCGGTCTCTCCACCCCCAGAGTCCGCACGTTACCGTCACCGTCCGCCGCGGGAGGACCCGCCGGAATTCGCGAAATGCTGCTAGCGTCCCCATCAGCCGTCGACTGTCTCACCCACACCCGCGCTGGTCTCTCCGGCGTCGGGTGACCCGCGCTAGGCGCCGGCGGTGGTGCGCTACTCCCGCCTCTTTGTCTTGTTCTGGAGTACACCAGTACACCGATACTAATCACGATCGCAGCGCCTAGCGCGCATGAACACGCCACCACAATAATGCTCTGCGTCTCCGTCAGCGAGCCAATCGCGAAACCTGAACTTTCAGCCGCCGAGGCACTGCCCGCAGCGAACAGAGTTGTTCCAGAACTAGCTCTCGTGTAAACCGCGCCCTGTTCTTTCATCCATGGTTCGAAAGCCGACAGTCTCGTGTAAACACCGGGAAATCTTGCCCGCGCGCACCCGATACCGAACGAAACCACGCCGATTTGGATCACGTTTCCATCCTCGTCGAACGTAGACAGCGGACCGCCGCTATCGCCCTGACAAGCATCGCATCCCCCCTCCACCAAGCCGGCGCACATTTGAACGTCGTTGTTCAGCCGCCTTGCGATCAATATGTCTGCCCTGCCGTAGTCCATCTTACACCTGCTCATAGCAACCACCGGAACATCCACCCGTCGCAGTGTTGGAGTTCCGCCAAAATTCTTTCGAAGAGTCTCTCCGTAGCCTGTAACACGTGCATAAGCGCCGGGTGGCGGATACGTCGGATTCACGTTGACATGAACAAAACGAGCAGATGGAGGCGCGGCAGTTCGCAATTCAACCAACGCAATATCGTTAGGAGAATCTCGTAAGTCATCCCTGAAACCGGGATGTTGAAATACGCGTCGTATCCGAATGCCAGTACCACTGATGACGGTGGCACCGCCAACCGAAGCAATCATGCCCGTATGAATTTTGCAGTGAGCGGCTGTGATAGCCCATGTGGCCGAAATTAATGAGCCGGAGCATAAGAACATATTGCCGTTGATGAATGCTACCATGTGTGCGCGAGTGTCATCGGTGGGAATGGTTCCACCTACCACGCGGGGCGCGGCTCGATCACTGTTAGTGGGAAGCACCTCGGGACATTGCGCCTCGCGAGTCTCGAACGCTATACGTGCATCGAGATCACACGTCGCGCGCTCAAAATTGGAACGCAGCACTAGCGCGTATCGACCTTGCGGCAGTTGAAACGGCTGTGTACGGAAAGTAGCGCGGTCGGTGTGCGCGTCAAGGTCGGTGGCGCTCGCGTTCAGCACGGAGAGAGAAGGAAGGAATCGCACCTGGTGGGGCGTCTTGTGTGAAAGTTGAGAGAGCTGATGTTCGGTTACGATTAAGAAGTCAATAGAATGAGCGTTTTGAGCGACATGTTTAGGTAAAGATAAGGTGAAGTGTGCGTTACATGGACAGGATTGAAGACGGGTGGCGCCTAGAAGAGCGGTTCCTTTGGGAATGCAGGCGGAAAGCTTTTGAGTTGAGAAAGGGGTGCGAAGAGAGGGGTGAAGACGCAGCGGCAATTGGTTGAGAGCGAGTGCGAGCGGGATGAACAGATTGAGCAAAATGAGAAGACTGGTGCGACGAGGAGGCGTCATGAGTGCGGCGCGCTCGCACGCGGAAGGGATGAAGGGGGAGGGAGAGGGGGAAGGGAAGGGGGGAACGATGTGAGAGAAACGAGATGCACGCTGGAGAAGAACGCGAGAGCGTTGGAGGATGTGGCTATTACGCGTTCGGTTGCGTCTGCGTCTGCGTCTGCGTCTGCGCCTGGTTGAGGCAGGCCCGAGGTGGAACGGAATGCCTCCTTCCGCGCGCTGTTAAAAGGGGCGCCCTCATTGCGTCGCCACAAAACGGCGCGTCACACGTGGTCGACGTGCGAGTTTGTTGCTGACACGCCATTGGATGATCTGCGATGCGGCGTGAGGCACGTTTTGGGGCTTTTCGACGTCGTGCGAGGTCTTGGTGGCCGAAAGAGGCTGCTGTGTACGCCGCCTCCGTGGCGCGTTTCTACCTTCATACCTGTGCCGTCGATTTGGGAAAACGGTGCCGATGTGCAACCGCTCTGCTTCTCAGCTACCCAGCAGTGCTTTCGTTTTTGTTACAGCTCACCTCCACAACTTTTCGCAGTCTCGGCGAGGCTTGCATGTTGACTGCCAGCTACTGGCACAAGGAGGTCTTAACACCTACTGGTGAACTCCCTACTGGCTATTCGGAAGCAGTCCATTTGGCCACAGTTGCGTACTTGCCAGCGAGGTGAATCTCAAAGAGCATCTTCAACGGTGCACCATGAAGATTACACAAGCATAAGCGTGTATCCGAAAACTGCCTTTGTACTCCACGAACACGTGGGGGTCTCGCGACGTTCCCGTAGATACACAGTACGAAGGTAATGTTATTAAAAAAGGCAGGTTACTGGTTTTGCGGTTCGCTTAAAATCCAACTGTGTGCGTGAAAACAAAGGCCTATGAAGGTCACCTTCGGATTTCTTAAGTTCTTCATTGTGAACCCAACTCCGCCCCGCAGTTCAAGCACGATTGTCGATGAAGTAACTAATGACTGAAAAAAAAATAATAAAATATCAAGCTTCTCGAACGCAACACCACGAAGCTTCTCTTCAATTCTCATTTTCTAAACTTTATTATTAACCATTATTGCCTCCCTCCGTGCAAAACTTCTACTTCCTTCCGAACGGCCTCGAGAGCAGAAGTTTGTCTGGTCATATTCTGTCAAATGCACCCACTCGTCTATGCAACAAAATTCTATTTCTAGTACCAGTGTTTACCATCGATACAGTGACCACGCTTCAATTTCCTGTTCAACAATCACTACTAGTACAACATACAACTTGATACTGTCTTCAGCATCGAGGTTCAACAGTTGAAGACAAAGGCTGTGACATGCTGTCACCCATCTTTCGTAATTGTTGTACAAATCAGGAGCCTTAACAAAGGATGGCTTGTCAAAGCAATCTTCCATTGAATGCTCTCTCTCTCTCTCTCTTGGATTATCACTTGAGCATGCAAATTCTATCATAGTATAACGTTATCACATGATGATGATAATCAATCCGTCACCGTCGACATCGAGCGCTTAGAAGCTGTATAGAGTCTTTAAGATAACGGTTATTGAGGACGAACGCTACAACAAAGAAATATAACATCAGGTTATTGTATTTATTTGCTTTTCCACGAAAATGGTTCTTGGCAGGTGTTGGAGTTGGTGTTGGAGCAAAATTTTGGACGACAAATGGCTATGATAACGACTGCATCCATTTGGCGCGTCTCTTGCGTTCTTCAACGCCGGCCATAACATCGAGCGGCATTCGTCGTCGACGCTGTTTGCTCCATTCTGTCTTGATCTTTACGCAACTACCCACCCAGAACGCTCTCAGGTGAACTGTTATTGTTGCAGCCTACATACGAATTCTTTCTCGTAACCATGCGGTTGCTCGTGCCTAGGCAAGGCACGGTGCCTTTCAGAAAGCAAATAGACTAAACAAAAGTAACCTTACCCTTCTATCCACGCAGTGGATGTTCTGGCTGAAGGTACGTACAAAAGGGGCAGTGTTCTATCGTATAAACATGAAAAAGAATACTTTTGCTGTAGGGTTCGTTAATAATAATGGAAACATCCCCAGTTTTCGGAACACCGATGATCTCTGCTACTGTCAATCCTCGACGATCTTGAGGTGGTAGGCATACTCTGCGAGACAAAGTCTGCAACGGACAACGTAAAACAAAATACTCTTACGTCGTTCAGTACATTCGGGCAACACTTGCACAACAGCTTCTTTCCTGAAAAATGCGGTCCAGGCGCATGGAGAAATGGATTTGCTACATGCTTGTGTTAGGAAGTCAAAGCCGGCTGCGGTAGATGAAACATGCATGTCTGAAATTACCACCTGAACGCTCTTCGGAGGATGATGACGGACGATAGAATGTCTTTGTACTTATTTACACTTTCTACGCGAGCGCCGTCTTTTGTTGTTACTCGCCAGTTCTTGTTCTTGAGTACGTTGGCCCTTGGTATTCCGAATTGTCTCGGTCAGTTTCACTATCCGCATCGGTACCGATCTCGCTACCATCTTTCATTCCTGCAGCGAGATCCACACCATTCCCAGTCCCTCTTTCAAATTGCAGCAATTTATCCAGGCTTGCACTTTTCCCTCGTGCCTCGCTTGAATTTCCCTTTGGTGTTCGTTCAACGACCAATCTTCCTATCCGTTTTATCAGCAAAACCGCCAATACTAACACAAGCACACCAAGTCCAACTGCGCCCGCGATGATGCCAAGCGTTCTCAGGGCAGCAACCCCCTCCCCTGATTCTTCCTCATCTACCATTGAGGATACGTTTACTTCATCCGCTCCATCATCGCCAGGAACACTGTAACCACCAACGTCTCCGTTTGTCACGTTTCGAATCCAATCCCAGTATCGACCCACTCGAGTGTAGAATCCAGGCAGTCCCTTCCTAGCACATCCAATACCGCCGCTCACCACACCGACTTGCACATAGTTTCCGCCAGCCCGCGCCACGATTGGTCCACCTGAATCACCGTAGCATGTGTCCCCTGCGCAATCGTCGTCTGCATATCCCGCACACATATGACTTCTACTTTGTAGAGCACGGGCAAACTCCGGTGCTCCATATGAGACAAAGGCTTGAATGCATCTCTTGAACGAAACAACTGGAATATCAACTTGAAGTAACATGCGTTCCGTACCAGAGGTCCATTCTTCTGCTATCTGCCCATATCCACTAGCCCTTACAAACCTTCCTGACTCCGGCCCTTTTCCGTTCATGTTTAGCAGCACCGCGCTTCCGTGTTTCATAGGAGCTGTTTCTATCACCGCGATATCATTTGCTTCTACTTGCCCTTGTTGCGAAAGTCTGTACTCAGGATGCGGTATGAATCGATTTACCCTGTAGCTTGCACCGTTTAAATTTGTGTTTCCTCCGACAAGTGCTTCGCCCCCTTCACGTACTTGGCAGTGAGCTGCCGTTAGGATCCACCTTGACCCAATTACTGTACCAGAGCACGCCCCAGATGAGGATCGAATTGACACCATATAGAGTCGGATCGTCAAATCATCTACCTCGATTCCAGCTACCACATTGTTTGTCGATGTGTACTTGTCTGTTTTGCTGTATGTTCGTCTCTCTTGGTTGGTCTGCAGTCCAGCTTCATGCATGTCCACTTTATTCTTCACAACAGTTCTTGCAATCTGTAGTAGGCGCGCATCCTCTTCAGCTGATTGATTTCGCAACGCAGCGGTTCGTTTTTGAAGCTCAGTACCTCGCGAACGATGGGCTCCATCAGGATGATAACTTTTCCGGAGCACCTCATTCTGTTCATCGTAGGGAATTATGATTCGCGACAAATGTTGATTCCGATTGGTGTGGTTTCCTTTTCTCTTCTTTCCCGAGCGCAAACGCGCTGGACATGCTCGTGGCATACTTTGGAATATGTGCATAATCTCAAGATCACAATCGTCATTGTCTGATGTAGTTCGTATTGCCAGCACAAACGTTTCATTTCTGCGCAGCTCGATGTTAGGGGTTTGAAAGAAGAAATTATCATACACCATGTTGTACTCGTTTGCCCGCTTTCTTACTGCTGAAAACTCAGGTAGATACTCTGGCGCTCCGCTGTATCTCGACGAACGCCATGCATTGAATTTTTCTTCTGCCAACACAAGAAAGTCAACTTCCACCTGGGTAGACTTTTTCGTTGACAGCCCAAAACTCACAAAACAGGGACAGTTTCGCACGTGCACGGGCTTCATAATGTTGACCCCCTCTTTTACGCATGACGGAACGACATCGAACATTATTCTTTGTTCTGTCCCAACGCGATAGGGTGGGTGCGTGTTAGGAACTTGGGCGCTGTTAACCATGAAAAGGAAAACACAACTGGCTGTGAAGAAAATAATTGAGTCAACATGCCTCATTTCGAGCGCGGGCGCACGCCCACATCCGTCGCAACTATAGCCAGAGTCGTGTTAACAGGTGAGCGAGAATAAAACGCGATAGAAACAATGTAGTTGTTCGAAGCAAACGCTTCGATTTGAGGTAATATCCGTTAACGGCCATTCCGGTATGGCAGTTTGCACTGAATATGACCCGCTCAGCCAGGCCAATATGTTTTGCTCATGGCCATGTAGCTTTGTACCGGTATTTGTGCATTCATCGCTCTTTTTCTGCCGAGGCAGTTGCACACATACAAAAACAAAGAATGCGTAGCGTGACGACAGATTCTGAGGGCCAATTCTTTCATGTCTTTCTGCATGACAAAAAGTGTTTTCTTCTTGTCTTCGAAGATGAGGAGAAACCATCTCGTTGTACCAGTGAATACCAATCTTTGAGAGGATGAACATTTGTCAATCCTGCTTTTCCTTGCTGGGGAAACTGGCTGACGAAATTATCATGATGACACGTAGATGGGTCTTTTCCCCGCCCTAGATGGTTCACAGATTCTTCGTCAGCGGGCCACTTGCTCTGTCACGAACAGGCCAAGGGCTTAATCCCTTTGACCAGTTGACGGCAAACTTCCCCAGGGCAAAAGAACCCTTCTCGGCCAATTCTGGCTCTAGTCAAAAATTTGGAAATTTAGCATTGGCGACCTGAACTGTTGTTGAAGACGAACCACGTTCTGGTCAAGAACGGGACTCATGGCCTGCTTTGTTTTGAGAGATTTGAGTCCGAAACACTGCAGAAGAAACACCGTTATCGTGCGGCTCATACTATATTCCTATGCCTCAAGAGCTGATGCCGAAGGCACATTGCGTTCTACAGCTCTCGCACGATCGTCGTCGCGAATCAAGGCGAAAGCAACGCCGTGTTGAAGAGGCAGCATGATGAAGGGGAGTCGATAACGGCATCGATCACCTTCTTCAAACGGCCAGTTTTCGATCAAGAAATCGGTACTTAGGGTATTTGAGCAATGGATCTGACATCTTTCCGCAACATTTTCAGATCTAAAGCTGTTCTGCGCAGTTATGATGTGGTTGTAGTTGGCGGTGGGCATGCTGGGTGTGAGGCTGCATCAGCGGCAGCTCGGATGGGAGCTGATGTTGCTCTTTTAACTCATCGTCTGGATACAATAGGAGCCATGAGTTGTAACCCGAGTGTTGGAGGAATCGGCAAGGGTCACCTCGTACGCGAGATAGATGCCTTAGATGGAATTATGCCTAAGGCCGCAGACAGCGCATCGATTCAGTTTCGGACCTTGAATTCCTCACGTGGAATGGCTGTGCGAGGACCTCGGGCACAGTGTGATAGAACCCTTTACAAAGAGGCAGTACGCAAAGCATTGTCGTCAACTGCTCATGGGACTCTTAATGTTATAGAAGGCAGTGCGGAAAGTTTCATTCTGAAAGATCAGCG
This sequence comes from Gracilaria caudata, assembly GCA_030374735.1. Classification (NCBI taxonomy): domain Eukaryota; phylum Rhodophyta; class Florideophyceae; order Gracilariales; family Gracilariaceae; genus Gracilaria; species Gracilaria caudata. Next base: position 35,910 of record JASCIV010000035.1, read on the forward strand.
TGTTTTGGGAGTCCAAACAGGGGATAGTTGCGAACAAGATGGAATGCAACTCCGTGCTGGCGCTGTTATTCTCACGACGGGGACGTTTTTGAACGGAAAGATGTTTGTCGGAGAGTCATCTACAGCAGGAGGCCGAAGAGGAGATCTCCCATCGATTGGAGTTGCTCATGCGCTAAAATCGTCCGGTTTGAGGCTTGGGAGAATGAAGACTGGGACGCCACCTCGGATCTTAAGAGATACAATAGATTTCCAAGGGTTAGAAGAGGAACAGTCAGACGAGAAACCTCTCTTCTTTTCATTCATGGCGGATTCCAGGGATCTTGATTCCAACCAACTTGTCAGTTGCTTCAAGTCAAGAACATGTAAGTTAACCCACGAAATTGTCAGAGCGGCCATGAGTGCAGGCCTAACTCCGAAATACGATTCAAACAATGGACCTCGGTACTGCCCAAGCTTGGAAGCCAAGATCGAGAGATTCGGCGACCGAGATGGACACACTGTATGGCTGGAACCAGAAGGTCTGAACTCAAATCTCGTTTACCCAGCGGGTATATCGATGTCATTACCTGCGGATGTACAGCAGAAAGTGGTTAACTCAATTCCGGGACTAGAGCATGCACAAATCCACATACCTGGCTATGCTGTGGAGTATGACTATGTTGATCCGCGAGAGCTTGCGCATAATCTGGAATGCAGACGGTTGCCTGGCTTGTTTTTGGCGGGACAAATAAACGGCACTACTGGTTACGAAGAGGCCGCAGCGCAAGGCATTATAGCAGGTATCAACGCGACGCTGAGCGTAAATGATGGTGATCATACAAGTGCTACGACTGAGGAACCCTCGCGTTCAGTGTGCGATTCTCTTCGAGATGGTTACTTGCGTTTAGGACGTTCTGACGCGTATATAGGGGTTCTTCTCGACGACTTGACTCGACTTGGTACATCTGAACCGTACAGGATGCTCACATCGCGTGCAGAGTTCCGAACGAGTTTGAGGCCAGATAATGCCGATGTGCGTTTAACGCCGATTGGAAATGCGGTGGGTTGTGTTTCGCAAGAACGATGGGCCCACTATGAACGGAAGCGGCGCATAGTGCAACGAGCAAGTGAAGCACTGCGGTCTATAAGGTTGACGCCCAGTGAATGGAAAACGAGAACATTTAATAGCTTATTTCCAGGTGGTATTGTCGATGGGAAGCATAGATTAAGCGCTTGGCAAGCATTGTCACGTACTGGCGTCACCATCGAACGTATTTGTGAAGAATTCCAAGACGATTGCGAGTCTCTGCGGGAGGTGGTCCGTCATGTCGAAATTATGCGGCATATAGAAGCAGAGAGCAAATACGAAGGCCACATCCGACGACATCAAGCTGATATTGAGCGATTACGTCGAGATGAGGGCCTACGTGTTGACAAAGATTTTGATTACGACTCCATTCGTGGGCTTTCTATGGAAGACAGGGAAAAGTTGAGTAATGAGAGGCCCAGCACTTTGTGGGAGGCAGGACAAATTTCTGGAGTAACGCCAGCAGGGCTGAGTCTCCTTCGCTGTCACCTTCGGAGAAGATCTCGGTGGCAGCGTGATGTGGGTAACAACGAAGCTGTGGTGTGAGCTCGAAGAGCACTTGTGTTGTTAAGGTTCAAGAGAATTCCCCGAGTGACTGGGCGTGGGCTCATGCAACGATTCATCTATAGAAGAGAGTGATATGGCGCTGAGATCAATCAGGGATTTGGATGGATCTGGAGATGGATGCACTGGCTGCCGACCGTTCGGTAGCTCACTTTGACGTCCCACCCAGCATCTCATGATTTCATCGTAATCGAAGTCAACAGTTTGAAGCGGAAGCAGAGTGGCATCAACGCCCAAGACCTTCTCCAGGTCCGAGATGAGGTCGCAGTATTGCAGCTTTGAGTATTCCCCATTCTGCAGCTGAAACGAAGACATGTAGATATGAGAGCGGGTTAAGAAGGAGACATGCAAAGCAATTATTTGTTCAATGCGGGAGCGAATGCTGTTGGGCACAACTTTTTCATATGCGGCTCGAAAGGAACGAACGGTGTAAAGAGACGAAGAGTTTTCCTCGGCAATTGCGCCATGGCAGTACACGAGAGTTAACGGTCCAGTGGGCGGTACGATACATAGTTGTTCTCTTATCTCACGTTCGAAGCTTGATGACTCCGTTGAAGGAAGACAGTGGGGGTGGATGAAGAGTACAGAGCGATTGCGGGTGTCGCCATGCGCAGCAAGAGTTATGAAAGAGGATAGACGTGTCATGGTAAAGAAGCAGAAGAGGTCTACTGGGAGGATGGGATGATAACGCGCGCCAGGTCTTGAGACTCTGACAGTTTGTGTGTCTTCTGCGCACTAAAAAATGATGCGTATGTGATGCGGGAGTTGGGAGTTGTGAGCAAGAAGTTAGGTACAAGAGGTAATGCGCAGTGTGAGCTAGCGTATGATACGCAACAGCCGCGTCCAAGGCTTGTGGCTCGGCCGGTTGTGCGTGGCCTGGGGGCGGGCATTGCAACGGTGGTTTGGATTGCGCAAATGGCTTCGCGCGTTTCGCCAGTTGCTGCTGTTGACAGCTGGGGAATCACCAACCAATTGTGAACAAGAAAGGAACGTGATCATCACGTATCTTAGCGTATCATAAATTTTATTTGTATCGGGCCTCGGTCGCCGTGCATCACAATTCCAACACACAAATGTTGCAAATGTTGTTCAGGGCGAGGATAATTCCTGTTCTTCATGCGCAACTCACTGAGGCCCATTGCTTGCACCAAAGTTGGAGTGCCAAGGAAGTTGAGGCCCACGTCAACGACAGCGTCTTTGGTAGAAGAAGAGACGCAATATGAACCAACTGCAAATGTGAGGTCCATGCGTATCAGACAAGCCCAATGGGTATTAATCTATCTCAGGCACTCTTGACTTGGAGTTGCCGTGATGATCTCGCGTAGTTCAGTGCGGAGGGCAGAAGGGTGGTCGTCACGTACAGTGGTGTGCGTAAGTGCATCAAGGATATATATAGTATTACTCACGACCAAGGGGTCACCAAGTACTCACTGCTTTGGCTTTTCTTCGTTGTTGGCTTTCTCTGGACTTTCTCCCCTTTCTCTGTTCCACTTCTCTTCCGGTTCTTCGCTTTGCTCACCGTGAGTATGATCGACACCTAGATAGAAAGCGTCACTATATCAAAGATCATGCTACTTCACTTCGAGCGTCATCATGATATGATATCTTGAACAGCGGTGCAGTGCGGCATTATTCTAAGGAGCGCAATATCGCGGATAAAACATAGAGAAAATTGGATTGCCAACTTTTATTCCATTCCACAGACAGACAGACGGGAGATCGAGAGCACGACAGCCAAGAGTTCTCGACATGCCATGGCACAGCTCGAAAAAATGCGGAGCCCCCGACACACGAACAAAACGAAAGAGTGGCAAGCCATGGGCGTCCTCCAGGCCACGATGACAAGATTTGCGTTCAGTACACCTCTAGCCTTAGGAACAGCTAGTTATCGTAGATTGACTTGCACCAGACGCAATCGTTTTGAAACCATGACTATGACAAAGAAGCCCGTGTCCGAGAAGGGCAAATTGCTGTTCGCAAAAGCAGGGCCCGATGGAAAGTCGCTTGGAGACTGTCCATTCACGCAGAAGGCTAATCTTGCTTTGCGTTTCAACGGGATGGAGTTCGATGTGTGTTGTGTGGATGTTAGCAACAAACCGGAATGGTTTCTGGAGCTTACCGAGGCCGGCACCACGCCAGCCTTTCAATGCGGGGACGATGTGCTTGAAGATTCTGAACAAATTGTAAGACTTTCGGATGAGCTGGGAACAAGCGACTCAAAACTGATCCGTCCACAGGAGCCCCTATGGAACGAATGCGAACAGGCAGTGAACAAGATCTTTAAACCGTTCGTGGCGTTCATCAAGAATAAAGATGACGCCAACGAAGAAGCTGTCAAACAAGACTTGTCCGACGCAATATCTGAATTGGATGCAGTGCTGAGCAAGACGAAGGGCAAATACTTGTTGGGCGATACTGTTAGTTCGCTGGACTGCAACTTGGCACCCAAGCTGCAACATATCATGGTGGCAGGAAAGCACTACAAAGGATACGACGTGGCCTCCGTTTCACCGCGTGTGAGCGAGTATATGGATCACATGCGAGCGACGGAGGAGTGGAAACCCACAGCGTGTGCAGACGAAACCATCGTGTGGGGCTGGAGCAAATTCTTCAAGTAGCGCTGTGACATATGCTGTTGAGGATTCTGTCGGATCGCATGGATCTGCGATGCAGCCACGAGCACTTGGATCGAACGTCGCGAATTGTAACTGTGTGTAGCAATAGATTGCTAGCGCGTATTGTCATTTTAACACCCGGTGCTCGTTGTCGATAGAAGGCTAGCCTGGAGGAAGGGTCTTGCACGCCCTTTTGCCGTGTGCGTGCTGTGCAACGTCGATGATCATGATCGAGCACTCTGTCGCCGCGACCGTGGAGTACTGCTCACAAGTTTGACGAAGAGAGTAGCCTTTTATGATATCGTATGATCGATAGCGATGCTTCTTACAAAAACCTCTACTAGAAAGACGGTAAGTTGCGGTCGAGGAAAAAGAGCACGTCGACTTGCAGGCCGCAGCGACGTGCCTTTTGCGCTGCTTGCACCTGACAGCTCCTGCCACGTCGGCGACGCGCGCCTTTTCCCGAATTTGGGCGTCCGCTCAATGAGCCGTGTGCGCCCACCACACGCCGCGCGCCGCCATCAATGCCCATCGCTCCGCTCATCCGTGCACGCCGCGCCCGCTAACACAGCTGTCTCCGCCACCCGTCGCCTTGTACCGTCGTACCCTTTCTCCATGCTACTGCTTGCTTGCTCCTCGCTTGGCCCTGTGCTCGCCGCGTCCAGGTGTTGACCTGCTCACGCCTTCTAGGACCGCGCTGCAGCGCGCGCACTGCATGCCTAGTACTCGCGCCGCTTTGCTTGCCTCCTGCACCCGCTTCTCACGTCGACAACCATGTCCACCGATTCCTCCGCTTCGACCGCTTCGACCGCCTCAGACCCGCCCACTCTCTACGATGTCATGCTACCGGGCACTCATGATTCTGCCGCCTACACCATTCGTCCAGACTTGTCATCGCGGTCCACAGCCTTTCCCCTTCGCCTACGAGCTATTCGTACCTTCCTTTCCACCGTGCAGGCCGATTTCGCGCTTACGCAGAAACTCACAGTTTACCAACAATTGCAAGCAGGAGCAAGATTCCTCGACATTCGAGTCTCAAAGCGTCCATCCGGTTCGGGCGACAGCCAGTTTTGGACCGTGCATGGCATGGTCCTATGCGTTCCCCTTTTAGATATCCTACAACAAATTAACTGCTTTCATCAAGATACCGACTCCGCACACACCGTCGTCACAGTGTTTCGCGCCCAGTTTTTGCGCCCTGCTGAAGAGATTCAACTGACGCACTTCGTGCGTCGAACTTTGCAGCACGACGTTTTCGAGGGCACGGCTGCACAACTGCGACGATTACCTCTGTATGAGCTGCCCCCGAATGTTCTCGCCGGTCTGTGTGGCATGCCATTGCCTGTAGGGTGGGGACGCGATGTCTGGATCGATACGTACTCTTGCCATCGAAAGATAGCCTTCCTTGAATCCGTTTTGCAATCTTACTCTTCGCGTTGTCAACGCGATGACCTATTTGTACTTGGTTGGACCGTAACTCCTTCCGTGTGGGACGTCACTCTACGAGTGTTGTCATTCGGCTATTGTAGACCTTCTGTTAAGTCAGAAGCTGCAAACATGAACTCACAGTTTGGTGCTTTCGCATACTCTTATTCATTCGCACTACAAAAACGTTGTAATGTTATCTTCTTTGACTGCTTTTCTCACAAGCTTGGCTCAATGGTCGACTCACTCAATCCTCCATCGCAAAGCTCGTATCTTTGGCGCTCATGACATCAAGTTTACCATTTGCTAACACAAATCAGTTTTGGACTTCCTCACCGGGCCGCCCCATGTGCACCGCCGCCGAATGTTCTCAAGGAGTTTTATACGTTTTCTATGACTATCTTGCGTTATTCGTGCAAGAATCGATGACCGTGGAGCGGCAATAGGATGTTGTTGCGTGCGTTCATCCTAGGTTTGTACGGGACAACGTCAACGGATAAGGCTTACAGTGATAGGATTTGTTCACATACAGTTCTGCACGTGATGGGCACCTGTCCCCACCAATGCTGCGGACCTTCTGATTGGTGGGAATATTTGAACTTCAATGCCTCTGATTCCCGCTGCAGGACAAACATCGGCAGTTGGTTGTGGGGCAGGCAACGAACAACCTGCAAATTTTTGGTTCCACTTCTCACGAACCAGAATCGGCATGTCTGGTTCCAGATGATGCGATGCGAATCACTCCTTGTATACAAAATCTCCAAGGGAAAGAATAACCATTGGTAGAAGGGAGAGCTTGCTATTGTTATGAAGGAACGCTACCTTCACTGTGCTGCCCACTGGCCTCAAATGTGCTCTGTCGTGCCACAGAGCGCTACAGTAGCCTTTCTCCAACACCAGCCTTGCGTCTTCTCGAAGTTCTGAGCTTGAGGCCGAAGTGGTGCATCCCGGAAATAGTATTACGCACTATGTTGTTCCGTGCACAACATCTATCTTGCCAAGTCCCATCCTCGTTCTCCCAAACAAATCAGATTTAGGAGAACATTTGGTCAGCAACCTCCTGCAGTGATGCGTCTTGATAGGTCTTCCGTAGTAAATTCGAAAACTAGTATCCTAGTAGTCGTTGATCATTCAGTGTCGTCTTTTTTTCTTCTTCATCGAGCCGTTGCTCGACAGTGACTTTAGCATGTTCTCTTCTGATTCTCCTTTTCTCTTCGTAGTCTTAATGCTTACTATACCAGGGTCTCCAGAATTGTCCTTCTTGAGCACTTCCGCCCATTCTGCGTCATTACCCTCAATCTTGTATTTCTCCATTGTTTCTGGGATGCTCTCGGTCTTCTTTTCGGTCGCAGTCTGCTCCTCCAGTTCCTCATCTATGGTCTTCCCTATTGCAGCCTTTGGTAGAATACTCGCCGCTACCTTCTCAGCGTTATCAGGACCTATTCCTTGAGCAACCAGACTCTCCTCCAATTTTCGGATATACGTGGACATCTTCCGCATAACTTTGTTGAACAAAGCTAAAATTTGGGAACTCTGAATGTTCAGCTCTTCTTCGAGCTCATCAACCGACTTGCGTTGTAGACCTATGGCAACAAGTATTGCACACTGTGCTGCAGACAGTTTAAAAGATTCGTTGGATCCAAAGCCACCCATCACATACATCTCAGCCAAGCGCGGCACCATATCCACAACAATGTGATGATCTACCAAGTTTCGTGAGTACGACTCCAATCTACGCCTGTCGTATGGAGTGAAGAGCGATTTGATTTCAGAAACAGTCTTTGCACTTCGTTGTTCTTCATGAGTGTCCCAGAATCCGCTTCCGACGTTGAGGATTGTCATCGCCAGTCCACCAGCCATGCTTCTGAATTCGTACCCCAACAAGAAAACGAATCGTCTTCGAAAGTCTTGATGAAACGTAGGGAGCCAGTGCGAGGCATCTAAATCACTTCCCGAAACCTTGGACGTTGCCATGATACAAGTGTGTTCTCCAGTCAAGTCGTTTGTCGTTGACCTGATGTACAGGGGAAGAAAGTCAAGATTACTCCAAAAATTGTAAAGTGGGTGAGTGAGACCGAATGATACCCCCAAGTAGTCCAGCCTTTCAGCAACTCTCTCGCTGAGTCGAAGTAACAGGGGAGGAATGTTCTTCCGTGGACCGATTGTTTCATTCAGAAGATTATCGCCCTCACTTTGCTTTTTGATGCGGTCTTCTCCGGTATTCTCACCTGTTGCTACAATGTCGTCTTCGTCCAAAGATACGTGGCTGCCAGAGTAATAGTCGATGAGGAGCTTTATTGCTCGAGTTCCGTAGCCCATTCTCTGGACATCTGGGTGGGTCGCAACTCTCACGATACGAGCACCCGAAAGCGTTGCAAAATCAGGCTCTTGGTATTGTTGGCTTATCGTCCACGGAATGAGATCACCAGCGGCGCGATAACCTCTAGAGAGGTTACTCTTCGAGCTTTTCAATGAAATCCGACCCTCGAGGCAAACCTGAATAGCGCACAAAACATCCGGGAGCTTCTCTGTGTCTGGCCTGGTTGGCGCCAGAAGTACGAAAAGGGCATGTGCTGGTGCATCAGAAAGCATCTGCAAGTCATTAGGTGAGTTCTTGTAGTGTGAAGACACAAACAAGGCAACTACCCTGTGCAGGAAAGCTTCGGACGCCTGATGACGGGAGAATAGTGCATCTCTTTCTACATAGTACAGTTCACACTCATCCGGGTGTGGCGCCCCCGCTGTGAGCACCTGGCGAATGCCCCCTGCCTCGAGACAAAGCAGATCATACAACCAAGCTTCAATAGGATCCTTCTCCCCGTATCGAATTGGAGTTTCCATCTGGACTTCACGAAAAACTCTTCCAGCTCCAGTTGCCGATCCCACTGCATCTCTCTCGCGCTGTCTATTTGTATACCCGTCGACAATGTTCCCCTTAACATTGCTTCCAGCAGAACTACCTTCTCGTAACTTCTTTATGAGTTTCAAAGACAAACTGCGCCCGGTTCCTTCATATCCAGTCACAGTGCTGCACATGAATACCACATATGGCCCCAGCATTGATTCCACGAGAGGTAACGGTATGGCAGCAGCCTCGTCGATAACAAGAAGTTCAGCTTGAGAAAGAGATTGAGTTGCTTTTCTGGGATCCAAGTATTGCACAGTCTGTCTGTGACTCCGAAAGATGTTTACACGAACAATTGATTTGTTAAGCGCAGGGTCCGTGCTCCGTATGCATTCGTAGTCTGTGTGTTCTTGGTACCCCAACGTATGAAAGCCAGACAAAACAAACTCGAAAAACGTTCGCAGATTCTCAGGTGATGGGGCAGTGACGAATATGTTAGAATACTCATGGGCAACGGCAGCCGCCACAGCCAAACCTAAGGCAGCTGACTTTCCACGGCCTCGAGACGCCGTGAGAGCGACAGTGCTGCGTAAGGCCTTGTCTGATATCGCTTCTTCAAACCTCAAAAGTGCCTTTGCTTGGTCAATGGTCTTCGTCTTTTCAATCAAGGCCCCAATAGGAGGGGTATCTGCTAGAGATTCTTTAAGCTCTTTAAGTTCGGAAGCATTTGTGGTTTCGCCGGATTGCCCTGCAGTAGTACCCTCTTCACTCTGACCAGACAGCAAGCGAACATGAGATGATATCGGGAGAACGTTGAGCTCATCATCTGCAACTATCGCAGCGGGACAATCAGATAAGGATAAAATGAACCGCTCGTTGAAACGCCCCACAACGTTCTTGTGCGCTTCAGTGCGCAGTCGGGAATGGACATCCATTGTCAAACTGTACAACTGTTTTAAGGATGACATTTTTTGGATAAGAAGAATTATAAGTCCTCCTCCTTGTACAGTTTCGAATGTCCGAGCCAGAAGATTAGGTGTCAGCGCTTCAAAATCCTGAAGGACACACATGCCGTAAGTATTTCCAAGGATCTTATGGGATTCATTATAGTACGCAAAACGAATGGATGTCGATGAAATGAAAAGCTCGAATGGGTCGTCTTTGTTTGGGTCTACAAGTCCTTGTTTGATTCTTTTCTTGATAATCTTCATGCGCTTCTTTCTATTGGAACTAAAGCCAAGTTCCTTCTTGTACATCCATAGAACAGGCGGTCGAGCTTGTAACGTCATCTTGGAGAGCATATAATGCAAACTCACGACCTGGTCGCGGCCTTTGTCACCCACGAGCAAGATAAGCGCTCGGTGATTCTTCGTGACTGCATCTTGCAGCGTTTGTCGAATACGGGAATCGACCTTCTTCTTCATTTCTGTTTGAAACTGAAGCCAATCGCATCACCTTTCAACTCAACACCAGAACGAAAAAGTTTAGTAATCCGTCAATACTCTCCCACTCGATTGTCGACGCCCATGCATGCCTAAAAATCCGGAGGGCTTGCTCGACGACGTCCGACGTCGCCGTGAAGACTTCCAAATGCGCCTTTTTCAGTGTGCATGTATTTTTTTAACATTGATTTAAGAAATGTCGGCAATTGTGGAGATCTTTTAAAGCTTCCTGAGGGGATCTTGAGCTTTGAAGTGTATTTACACACGTCGAGAGTCCAGGCGAAACAGGTTTAATGCACTTCGGGGGGTCTAGATCATGTTCGACAATCTCGTTCTTTGAACTCTTCACAAGTACCTGGCCTCTCTTACCACCTTCAGGTAGCTAAGCCACGCAAATAATAAAACGGTTTGAACGAAAGAGCATGAAATCACGCAATCCAACCTTCATTCCCAGCTTTTTGCATGCTTTATCTCCAAACCAACTCTCCTCCAGAGTCTCACATCGATGCGTGCTAAACAAAGTTCAGTTCGTCAGGCGCAGGAACGCGAGATGGTATTGTGCACTTCCTGAGCTATTTGAGAAACTGGTTGGCGAGCTGCGACGGCAACCAAACACCACGTCTCGATATTTGAAATTAGTTGAAATCGGTGAGCAAATGGTATGCATTCCTGAGGACAAGCTCACGGCTTCTACACGCGTGTCTGGATGCACCTCGATAACTCACATTAGTATACATCTCAGCGATGAAGGTACCATCAGCATAAGAGGGTACTCAGATGCACGTATTTCACGCGGCCTTGTTGCTTTGTTTGCACTTGGACTACATGGATGTTCTACGAAAGACGTACTCAGTCTGAACCTACGTGAGGTGTTGCACAAATCTGATTTGCCTGGAGTCATAGGTTCATCTCGGATTAATAGTCTCGGGAACATCTTGCGAGCAGCTCGAAAACAAGTACAGATGCTTACCGAGAACGCTTCCATTTTGCGGAACGATACTGCACACATTCTGACCGGAAGATGGAGTGAAAGGCAAGGCGAGGATGTTGCCATTCTTCTTTCGGGCGGTGTGGACAGCTCAGTTGCAATGCGTCTTGCTCTTGAAAGTGGTGCTAGGCCTCACCCTTTTTATCTGAAGATATGGCTTGAAGACGAACTAGCCCATATGGGGGAATGCCCATGGGAAGAAGATATTGAGTATGCGAACGCCGTGTGTAATCAAGTTGGTATTAAGTTACAAGATATCCCGTTTCAACGGGCGTACTGGGATGAGGTTGTCTCGTATACCGTTCAAGAAGCTCAAAAGGGACGGACCCCAAACCCGGACGTAATGTGCAACTCAAGAATAAAGTTTGGGGCATTCTATGATCGGATTGGAAAGTATTATAAAAAGGTGGTAACAGGGCACTACGCTCAGACGGCAAGAGATGAAATGGGAAGGGCAGAGCTAAGACTATCGCCGGATGAGTTGAAAGACCAGACGTATTTTCTCGCCCATTTGAGGCAAGATCAGCTTGCGACAGCTCGTTTTCCGGTTGGGAAGCACACAAAGGAAGAAGTGCGAATGCTAGCCGAACACTACGATCTTCCAAACAAGAATCGCCGAGATTCGCAAGGAATCTGCTTTCTAGGCAAGCTTAAGTTTGATGACTTTCTTGGTCATCATCTTGGGCAGAAAAAAGGATCCCTAGTTGAATTTGAAACCGGTCAAGAACTTGGTCATCATAATGGGTTTTGGTTTTTTACTCTGGGTCAAAGAAGAGGGGTTGGGTTGTCTGGTGGGCCTTGGTACGTTGTCGCTAAGAATGTATCACAGAATATCGTATACGTAAGTAAGGACTACAACAATGTGTCAAAAGAGCGAAACTGTTTCGAGTTTGACTCCGCCCTTTGGATTTCTGGTGAATGGCCGGCAAAACTGCAACATGTAGGCGACAAAATCAAATTGAGAGTGAAGACAAGACACGGGCCACGATTTCATGACGCCACATTGACAAGGTTGGACGATGAAAGGGGTCGCGTAGATCTTGAAGGAAGGGACAAAGGACTGGCACCTGGTCAATTCTCAGCTTTTTACGATATCGAGGGAAGATGTCTTGGTTCTGGTGTTATTATGTCTGATGTTTCCATGTCCGATGCACCTGTTGCCATTAAGAGCTTGCACTACCTTCCCAAGAAACTTCAGGCGCATGTGCGGTGAGCAGCGAGGTCCACCGTGCCAACGTACATGATGTACGGGGGAAGCCGTCAGAAGCCCTTCGATGTTCTTCCACTTGAGAGACAAGGGGATATACAGAGTTTATGGGTCGAAGAGGAGTTCTCCTAACATGGGTTCCATCGGATGGAACAGTACGAGAGTCAACGCGCGTTTCAGCCCAACAGCAAACCATGTGTTGACACCAGGGCCCTTTTTGTGTGACGACAAATGCACACGCCCAATCAACAAACCGATATCGACGGCTTCGAGATATTCATCCGCGCCATGGGTGTTTTATTGGTTCTCCGCTGCATCTTCGTTGACGTTGAGATTGGAGTTAAATTAGGAGATGCAGATCTCTTGTTTTCTGGAACCTTGCGAGCATAACATCAATAATCTTTCCAGGTGGGGTTTGAGCTCACTCGCAAATTTAGCTCGCTTCACCGTGTCGCAAGACACCCCTCGATTTATAGGCAAAGTTCACCATGATACGACTCATGTGACCCAGCACTATACGAAGACCAAACCCAAGCGTAATCTTTGCGCATCTGGGAGGTCGTGCATCTCGTTTTTCCTTTACTGGTGTATTATCCTCCCCGCTATTCTTGTTCATTATGAAAGATACCACGCAGGTCTTCGAACACGGAAGCCTTCCTGAAGCCAGAGTCTACAACGGAAAGCCCTTTCCTCTTCTGGTCACCCCGCCCTCTTCCCTGCCCGAGTTGCGTACATCACCGGAGGCTGTAATAGATTACCTCAAGAAGAATCGGGCCCATGTTCTGGATTTGCTTCAACGTCATGCAGTTCTTCATTTCCGTGACTTCGCTGCGCAGAATTCCACTCCAGAGACTTTTGCGAAGATAGTGGAGGACAGCTTGAACTTACCCAACTTTCCGTATGAGCTTGGGAATGCGGTTCGCACAGCGATAGTTGGGGACCGAGTATTCACTGCAAATGAATCCCCGCCAGAGAAACCGATTCCGTTTCATCACGAACTCGCCCAAACTCCAAAGTACCCTGCAAAGCTGCTATTCTATTGTGATCGCCCAGCGGACACAGGTGGTGAAACACCAGTGTTGCTTTCAAGAGCTGTATACCAGGATCTGCAGAAGGAGCATCCGGAATTTCTCCAGAAGTTGGAACAGCACGGTGTTAAATACTCTCGTGTAATGACTCCAAACGACAGGCCACATTCCGCAATAGGGCGTGGGTGGAGGGGTACGTTCCGCGTAAAGACTCGTCTCGAGGCAGAAAATGTACTTTCGAGCCGAGGGTATAGCTTTGAATGGCTTGAAGATGGGGAGGAAAGCCCTTTACGAGAAACAAGTCCAACCTTGCAAGCCGTTGTTGAGACTGAGAACGGGAAAAGTTTCTTCAATCAGATTGCGGCAGTCTGGGGTGGTTGGAGAGATGAGTTTAACAAACCTGAAGACTGCATTAGAGCTGGAGATGGGTCTTTACTTGATCCGAATTCGTTGGATTCATTGGTGGGCATCATGAACAAGCATCGCGTGGCAGTGCCGTGGAAGAGAGGCGACTTCACTTTCATTGACAACATTCAAGCCCAACACAGCCGAGCTACTTTCACAGGTAGACGTAGGGTTTTGGCATCTTTGGCAGAGGCTCAATCTTCGTAGAGGTAGAATGTTCACCGGTAAACTATGGCAATGTTGTTTATTCGTTGAATGACATCGTTGAATGAATTTTCACGCACCTCCTCGACATGCCTTTATCCATGTGCGGGCCAAACTTTCTCCAAGAGTTCATCCTGACGAAACAATTCCATCTTTTTACGATACTGTAGTATCTATCATATACCCTTCGTACCACGTTCGCGAATATATTCGCAGATACCCTTCTTTTCGAGAAGGTTGCCCATTCCTTGCATTCATAAAAGGTACATCCCTCAGTGAATATTTGATATCCGTTGAACCTTCGCCACTGTTCAGGATAGCATGAGGGTGTCTTCACAGAACTTTCTTAACCGTGCCTTCACTCCGCACTGGTGCCAACGGACCCAGGTACGAGTAATCTTAGATTAAACTATGGTGGTACCAATGCGATCGGGATGTAGGATTGATCCTCTTATCTTGTTGTCCATCCCCTTTTGCTGATTGACGTTGTTGTACCACCTTCACGAGAACAAGTATAACTTGCGAAATGCCCAATATCGCAAGGATTTCTGTGTTGTCAAATACGAAGGTACAGTAGATGTTTTCAGCAATAAGGAGAGCCGAAATGACCTCTGCGTAGAGCAAAGGGTCATGCGTTACATAGCGTGCAATTCATGTAGCATTTCTTCCTCTTTGTGGGGTATAAATCGGCCTTGCACAGTCTCATCCAGTATCGGCCAGTATGCACCGGGCATGTGGCTGGACGCCGTTTTCTACCTTCATTGTTCTTGAGCACAAACTCAGCAGTACACGTTATCCGAACAGCAAAGTTGCAGCTCAAAAATCTTCGCGCATACGAAGCAAGCTCTCTGCTGTGTTGGGCGACGCTCTATTAATAGGTAGATACAAGAATTTGTCAGTGCGATGAAGCATCGATTCGAGATGCTACGATTACCAAGTTAATGATTTCAGGTTTACTGGGACGTTTGTGAACTACGCTGCAGAGAGCATCAGTCTAAAGCGCCATGATGGTGGTCCATCACCAGCGGAGCCACGTCGAGTGACAAGATCGTACTGAGTCCTTTCAATCGATGCAAAGTACCTGGCGTACATCCCGAGGAAAGGTGATAGTACATAAGGTTTACGAGTCTTCCCGCAGCAAGTCTTTCATACATCGCATGTACTCCGGGTAAGTTTCGAGTGACAGATTGTGACCAACTCGATGCCTAGAAGCGCACACAACACGTATGCGTTGCTTACGGGAAAACTGTGCAGAAGAATTCCGCATAAGCTCATTTGTCTGCAAACTGTCAGATACACCCAGCAGGTAGTTATCAATATATGAACGTATACTAGAATCAGCTTTCATACGCTTGCGAACAAACAACCCTCCTTTGTCAGAAATCACCTTCTCTATGTCGGGAATATCTCCAGAATCAATTGCTGGAGGACGGCTACCTCTGTTAAACATACCCCACAGAACCAACCGGAAAGCGTCATGAACAATTCTATCACGCGTTTCCTCACCATGCGCCAGCAATGTACTGAAGAAGAACTCTTCCGGACAATGCACATTCGCAAAAAAGGCGATCAGCTGTCGAGAAAGATCAGAACGAAGAGCAAACTCGGCTGCGGAACGATGTAAGATCACCCATGCTTCAGATTTGACGATGTGGGCGGGAGACTTGGTATCGAAAAGAGGGTGCGCCTCGATGTCCGAAGATTTTAGACAGCCGCGTATACATGGGTCTGCTTGAGCTTCTTCACCGTACGGATCATGGGGCGTAATAACGCTGTAGGTAGCGGAATCTATGAACAGTTTGTAGAAACGATTGGCGTAGACTGAGCCCGTGGCTGCGTTGGAGAAGTTGGTGGTCTGTACGAAGCTGAGCTGCTTCTCGATAACTTCTGGAATACCAAAAACATCACGCATTCGGTCCGGCGTGACAAGAGGATAATCTGCACCGCTGAGGTTGATGAAATAGTCCCACGTGTCGTCCAGATTAAGTAAGAACGAAATGGCGTTGAGGGTGTTGAGAACGGTTGTGATACCGAGATACGTCACGTATTGACGGGGCATAAGGTGAACATTTGAAGAATAGTTTGCGTTGTCTAGTATGCGATGTACCGATTTCATCACGTCCGGAGGCGTGCGTTTATCAATATGAATGGCGTAAATGTTGTCCGGATGCCATATTGCGTCCAGCAGCGACGGGAGCAGCGGTACGGTGCGTTCGTAGCCCTGAATGAACAGAGCAAGCTTTGCACTGCCTTTCGTACCCAACGCGGAAGTTTCAATCGTGGAGCGAAGAACTGGGCCACGCCGCTTGTTGGTGAACGTGGTTTCGTATGTGGCAAGCCACAGCAGAAGCGTGCACACAGTGACTAGGGCAAAAAGATAACCCCGTCGAAAACGAAACAACGTCGAGAGTTTGGTGGGTTTGATTGGCATTGCGAGGTAAATGTTGGGCATGGAGATCTTCGCTCGTTGGCGAATGGGGGCACAAATGGAGGCCGCTTCAAAGCTGCGACTGTCGGCAACACGCCTTTCCGTAGCGTTCAAGACTGATCGGCGACTGGACGCATGCCAGCAAAACATTGGGTTTGAGGGGTTTGTACTGGTAAGAGTATGCGAAGGCATTCAACAATGTAAAAGCTGAATGCCACGCTCTACTAGAGGAGGTAGTAGTCCTTATATCCCTCTACCCTGCGTAAGTTACAACGGTAAATCGCGTCCTGAGACAAAAGTATTTGTCGTGTCTGCCAAGTTCCAAGTCATCAAAGCGTATCAAGTGCTCATTTCTCGCAGGTTTGTGTTTCAACAAGTTGTTGAAACAAGATGTTCCAACACCAAGCAAAATTCCTTCACAGCAAGTTTTTGTTTTCACTACTAGAACTGCATCCATATCGGCAACAGCTTCAAGCTGACCCAATCGTAGTTGAAGCCGTTCGCTGGGCATGGCCTAGCGGTGAGTTTGATGTGGCTCAGTCACGATGCTATAAATGTTGGCTGCTTCGCTTTGTGGCATTAGATTATATACATTAGATAAGCTGAAGTTCAGACGAAGTCTTCGTGCACCCCAGTCCATCCCATGGACTCATGATGATGTAATCTGACTTGTTGAAAAAAAATCCGAATCTTTTGCGTTGGAGATATTTAACTGTAAACGCTACTCTGTACTGCTGTTCGAAGGGGGCTTCTCTGTTGAAGCGTTGTTCGTTCTCTCTCCGCAGGAACATCTGGTCTTCCGGGAAGCCGTTTGGCGTTTTGCAGCTGCGTGCTTGCACCAGTTCTCCGCCAATCGCTTAGAATAGACGAAACCGCTGGCACACATGCGAAGAGCACAGCGAAGCTTGGAGCTCGCCCCTTCGTTCTGGAGGCGTATCTACTCTCGTCAAGCGGCATCATGTAAGATAAGTACTACACTGAGCTAAATCCTTCGAATCTTGCCTCTCTTGAACGCAATGGTTAACAGTCTGCCGCTGTAACAATATAATGCTCATTAACATTTTATCTGGCCCGCTTTCGCAGCAGCTCAATGCTACAAACGCATCTGTCCGAAAAAGCGTATCACATTTCCTTGCTGTCTTCACCGGCGCCTCATGCCCTGTCTGTCTCGCAGCAGCTCAATGCTACAAACGCATCTGTCCGAAAAAGCGTATCACACTTCCTTGCTGTCTTCACCGGCGCCTCATGCCCTGTCTGTCTCTCATGGCCTTGTATAATTCTTTCCGTTTGACACCTGTGCGCGCGAAAAGAACTCAGGATTCTTTTAAGTCGCGCATTAACTGATACAAGCATGGCGTGACAAGCACTGGGTAAGGTTTAGCTTCGCAAGTTACTCCTAGCACTTGTGATTCAAACTCTGCAGCTTCTCTTGTCAGCTGGCTCTTGGCGCGTTGCAGATTCTCGAGTTCGCTGAGTCGTTGCCCACATGGCTGTCCATCCCACACCAAGTGATGAAGCTTTCGTATCTCATGCGCCACAACGGTCACGCACTGTTCCGGTTCATTCCTCTCTCTGAGAATTAGTTCTTTTTTTGGCGACGGCGCATCTTCAGCTTCCAACGCAAGAACGTCACAAACAGCTTTCCCGTGCTCATTGTAGACGCGATATGCTACTTTCTCACCTGGAGTGGACGCTTTTTTAGGGTCGTCGGAAAACTTCATGCGCGGTTTGTGCGCCACGCTAGAGAGCTTAAAAACCCCGCCGAACGCAGGTTGCTCAGCACACGTGACAAGATGCGTTCCGATACCAAAGGCGGATATTTTATGATTGAGTTGGCGGAGTGCCAACAGCTTTGGAACGGTGATGTTATCGCTTGCTACAATAGAAAGATTGGAGACCATGTCGATAACGCTGTTGGCATGGTGGCCGACGCTATGACTGTATAGCTGCGCAATTTCGGAAAACATGGAGTGAGCTTTTATGGACAACAGCCCCAGATCTCCAGAGTCTAGTCGTATACCAACTGCAGCGAAACCGTTTTCGTGCAGTGCCAACGCTACACACATAAAGTTTGGGACTCCCGACTCGAGAGAATTGTAGGTGTCGACCAACGCGAGAAATGAGGAAGGGTACACAAAAGCATAGCATATAAACGCTGCAAGCTCGCCGTCAGACGTCTTGTACTTGCATAAAACAGTGTCGCGAATGGCTAACACTCGGTGCTTGAAGGATCGAAAAGTGAGGTGCTGATCCGAGCGAGAGGTGATGGAGGATTGTGGAAGGGAGCAATCGCGCAAGGAGGTAAAACTCTGAATAAAGGCGTGCGCGTGAGTACCAACGACGGGAATGCCGTACTCGAAGCCAGCGGCAACGTTGCTGGTGGCGTCAAAGGCGGCTTGAACGGTGTAGCGCGACGCGGACATGGCGCCGTCGGGACCCTGAGCTCTGCGGAGCCCAAACTCGAAGAGCTGGACGTGGGGGCCTGCAGCAATGCGGAAGCGAAAGGCGTTGGTGGCGACTAGGCTGGCATAGTTGACCAGATTCAACAGGGTAGTCTCTAGCAGCTGAACGACGGCCAACGGGCCGCACACACGCATTAAAGGCACATTTGCGAAGACGATGGAACCTTCGCGCTGCGCGTAGACGCGAATGGTGGAGCAGTCGAGATTTCGCAACCAGTGTAGAAACTGTGGGTCACAGTGGGGGAGGAGCGAAGAGATGTAATCGACATGCGGCTGAGCGAAGCGGAAGGAGGAGAGGAAGCGCAGACATTGGGAGAGGCCCGCAAACACAGCATGCGCGCCTCGGAACGGCGGCTTGCGGAAGTAGAGGTCGAACGATGAGTGGACAGCGTGCGACCGCGCTTTCCAGTAAGCGTACGCCATGGAGATCTGGTACTTGTCGGTAAGCAACGGCGTCACGGCCGCCATCATTGATTGCTCCCGTGGCGGAGAGAAGAAAGCGCGGCGGCAGCAAAGCGAAGAAAGACGATTATAGCGCGTGTGTCGAAACGAAGCTCCGCTGTAAGGCCGGCGCGCACTTACACAAAACGTACAGAGCAAAGCGGCACAGCGAGCGCAGCGGGGGGGTACCACGCAGCGCGCGGCCATTGGGCGGCGTCGCGACGGTGCGGCGGCGCCCGAGGGTTGTTCAAACAACCAATCGCGTGCGCGCGTGCAAACGGCGTGCACTGCGCGTCGCGCGCGGCGCGCGAAGCGCCTTTCACGGGCGCGTAAGCAGCACTGACGGCGCGCTCGTGCGCTCGTCGAGCGTGAGCCAAATGTTGTCAGCGTGGGGGTTTTTGCCGCAGGCATGCCGCCACCACTTACAGCGGCGCGTGCGGCGCGTGCGCTCGCCGCCGCTGCTTATAAAAGCTCGCGCGCGTTGCCGTCGGCTGTGCTCGCCGCCTTTGGATGCCAACTTCTATCGTCCCCCCTTCTCGCCGCTCCAAGTACATTCGCCGTTCTCTCCGTGTGTTCATCATTCACGCCTCACGCCCCTCGACTCCGCCGTCCCCCATGGTTCAGCTGTGCTCCGAAAAGGTGTCGATTGCATTTTTGTTGAACTCGAGCCCGTCTTCTTCTCACGATGCGCGACAAGGCGCTCACAAGACATCGTCCTCACCGGCCCATCACGCGCCGCCCGCGTTCGAACAGCTACTGTCCGCTGCCACGTACCTGCGGAAAAGGGACGAGCAGTCTTCTAGCTCGTCCTCCACCACCACCTCCTCTCTGCAACAGAACCCACCCAAGCGCCGGAAACGACAGACGCAGAGATGCAACGAGTGCGGGCGCACGTTTGGCGACGCGTCGTCGCTCAAGAAGCACACGCGCGTGGTGCACTTGAAAATCAAGGATTTTGCATGTGATATCTGTGGAAAGACGTTCGCCGAGAAGAGCAACAAATCGAAGCACTACATCGCGGCGCATCTCAACCAGAGAAGCCACAAGTGCGACCTGTGCGGCAAGGTGTTCAACTTTACCGATGGGTTGCGACGCCACAAGAACAACGTGCACTTGAATCTGCGTCCGTACCCGTGCGAGCAGTGCAACACGGCTTACAAGCAGAAGACGCATCTGATTAAGCACCGTCAGTCTGTACATGGAATCTACACCGCGCCCGCGCGCCCCACTAACAGCCTCAGAAACAACGGCGACGAACAGAGCAGCAGCAGCGCCAGCACCTCCAACAAAATGAACAACTTGTAACTTACGCCGCCTTGTTCGCGCGCCGCCGCCTTTTTTTTTTTTTTGGGAGCTAGTGAGCAAGTCCGCCGTCGCCGTGCGAGGTGTCGACTTGGATTAGAAGCTAGAGAGTAGTAGTCTACCTACATGATTTGGAATGAAAAAAAAGTACGTAACGTTAGTTGGAACGCAAGCTGTTGAGGCATCCATGCCATGATGGCGCAAGCGCACGGCGGCGGGCGGCGGGCGACGGGCGGCGGCGGGCGCGCGAGCGACAGCTCAACGCTTGTGACGTGTTGCGCGCGGTCACGTCAGTACACACGTCACGGTGTGCCAGCGCATCGCGTGCGTGCGCTTGCACCTTTTTTTTTAGGCTTTCGGTCAAGGGGGGGACGTTGCGGCGCGTGCGCCGTTCCTCTCTGCGCGGCTACAGGTAGAAATGATGCGTGGTTCCTACTCGCTCTCGCCACCTGATGCATCCTGCGCCTCGTGCGTTTCTCCGCGCCTATGCGCGAGCGCGGCGCAGATATCGACGCACGAGGCACGGACGAAGAGCGCGCACGCGCGCGCACGCGCGCGTTGTAAGCAGAACAACTCGCCCTCATCACCGAAAAAGAAGAAAAAGAAGAAATCGCGGTTCTGGACAGTGGATGACGGAAAAGAGAAGACGCCGTGAGCGATTAAAAAAGAGAAAAAATCCACACACGCTCACAAGCGTCACAAGCCTCTAGATAGATCGAAAAAAAAGTTCCAGATACAACTTACATGAAAGTGTTACTACCACAATCCCCACCACAAAATCCTTTTGTTCGTCCAATCACAGGCGCGCATTTTCCCTGCGCAAAGTGCTGACGCAGCGCGAGCTGGAAACGCACCGCTGACCGCACTTCCACCTGCATGCCGCGCTCGCCCGCTATCTCGCGCCGCACTTTCGGTGGTGGCTGGCGATATCTTCTCCACTTCGTTTACATTGCACGTCTTCCCGTTGGGCGCTTTGCTACGTATGATACCCCCTTATTATCGTCGATCTGCACTGCTGATTCTGCGCCCGCTCTCTCCGTCGACGTCATTCGCATGGCGTGGCTGTCCAAAAATCATCTTCTTGATGCACAGCCAGCCTGGATGCCACGCTCACCTTCCAGACCTCGCCATCCGCGGAGAGAGACTCACTCACACACTCTCTAGCCACACCATAAGCATTGCTGGATATTATACCAGAGCATGCGCTCTCTTCCAGGCCATCCCCAACAACCCACCTTGTCAGCTATCGCGCAAACCTGAATCAGACATACCACGTACGAAGGGTACAAGGGTACATACGTGCACCCCGCGGATACACGTCAGGAACCACCACCCACCCAAACCAAAATGAAACCCAGCAGCCCCACCAAACACAAAGCAAACGCGCCCAACCCAACCCACCACCCCCCTCAGCCGTAATCCACGTATCCACGTAGAACACGTCCCAAATCGCTCAAAACTTTTTGCAAAAGCTAAAACAAAACATGTGGCTCGCGAATCACGCTGAGAGAGAGACCTCTCCATGCGGACGACGCGCAGAGGCACGTTCGTACGAAAACGCCCTCCCACTGCACAGCTTCCCCACGTCGTCCATCTTCCCCTTTCAACCACCCCTTTCTGCCCCCATCCCTTTCCACTCACTGCGCTTCGCGTTTCGCGATCGCCCCCTTTTCGCATATCTGTTGCTCAGCCTTTTGCGCTCGTTCTGCTCCACGCGCGCTGTGATTCTGTCGCGCTCACTGTCTTGAGCTCGCTTTGTATGCATTGCAAGCCGCCTTTGATATGAAGGACTCGGCTAGAATTGTCGTCGTCGGTGACGGTATGTTAGCTCCTTTTATTTCTTTTTTTTCTCGCTGCTTACGTCCTCGCAACACTTCGCGTTGATCTTGGTGTTCGTGCCCTGTGTCTAACTTATAAAACAAAACACATATATCTCATAAACCACCATTCATTCTTCTTTTTCTCCTTCACAGAGAAGGTTGGAAAAACTTCCATTATCGAAGTTCTCATTACAGAAAAGTTTCAACCCAACGTGCAACCTGTGCTCCCAGTCGTCATAGTACCCAAGAACGTCACCCCCGAACGCGTAAATGTTTCTATCGTCGACACGCCCGGAGATCCTCTCCAAGTTGAAAAGGTTGACGCCCAGCTCCGATCGGCCGACGTAATCGTTCTTGTGTACGATGTCAACAATGAATTGTCCACCAGACGCGTCTCCTTGCATTGGCTTCCCAAGTTTCGCGCAGCTGCACTCAATGTCCCGGTCATTCTTGTCGGAAACAAGATTGATCTCAGGGGCGGCATTGCAGATCCAACTGCCGCGGCCAAGATGGAGGAGTTTATCAAACCTATTATGGATGACTTTAGAGAGGTTGACGTGTGCATCGAGTGCTCCGCCAAGACCGTGTCCAACATTTCTGAAGTGTTCTATTTTGCGCAGAAAGCGGTGCTTTATCCCACTGGTCAGGTGTATGACGTCGATACGCATTGCCTAAAGCCGGATGCCAGCACCGCCTTGCGTCGAATCTTCAAGCTTTGTGACAAGGACCGCGACGGCGGACTCAATGACAAGGAACTGAACGATTTTCAATATCACTGCTTCAATGTGTACTTGAAGGACGAGGAGTTGGACGGAGTCAAGAAGGTGGTGAGGGAGAGCTGTCCCAGCACTGGCATCAATGCGGACGGATCGCTCTCTGAGGAGGGTTTCATCTTTCTGCACACTCTTTTCGTACAGAAAGGAAGACTAGAGACCACATGGATTGTACTGCGCAAGTTCGGTTATGACGACGACATGCGACTACAATTAGACCCGTCTGAGATCCCGGCGTGCAATGACGATCAGACCATCGAACTGAGTGAGGAGGGAAAGAGCTTTCTGGGAAATTTGTTTGCGGCGGCTGATTCGGATGCGGATGGAATGCTCTCACCTAGTGAGCTTCGCAAACTGTTCGCTGCGTGTCCTGACGGACTGTTTGCAGTGAAGAAGAAAATTTTGGGCGAGCGACTTACAAAGCGAAGTGATGAGAGTGGCAAGGAGGGCTACATGACACTTGAAGCATTCATGGCACGGTGGACGATGTACGTCATAGATAGTGTGAAGGACTGCTTGCTGAGTTTCAGGTACCTGGGGTACAATGATGAGAAGAGCGCGCTCAAGGTGACGAAAGGGAAGAGACGGGACCGCTATAACCGGGCGCTGAGTAAGGACGTAGTGCGCGTTGCTGTGCTTGGGAGCGATGGCGACCTGAAGACGGACATCGTGCGGGGTCTTGTGGATATGAGCGCCAGTGGGTTGGACAGTGGGAATGTGATGTCGAGTGCTGATGTGACGTACATGGAACGGGACGCGAACGATGTGTCTTGTGAGGTAAGCAAGACAGTAGTACTGCGCCAGGTGCCAGAGGAAAGGATGAGCGATTACTTTGCATCGAGAAGCGAGCTGGAGAGCACGGACGTTATGTGCATCGTGTTCAACGCGGGCGATGCGGACTCTCTTGAGAAGGCTCGACTGATATGGCAGGCGGTGGACGCGAAGAAAGGCGCGGTCAAGGTGCCGTTCGTGTTGGTGGCGTGCGTGACGCCAGAGATTATGGACAAGGGAAGCGAGGTGCTGGATCGGGCGGACAAGATGTGCGTGGAACGTGATCTGCCGACGCCAACACGCGTGTCGGTGCAGGACGGTGAGTTTGGGTCGTTGTATGCGGACTTGCTGGGGGTGGCGTTGCACCCGGAGGTGATTTGTCAGGATTACTATGATGGCGTGTCCGACCGACGCTCGTCGCTGGTGACGGCGGCGAAGTGGGCGGCCGTGGCGGTGGTGGGGGGTGTTGTAATATATGCGGGCAAGCGGGCGTATGAGTACTACTGGAAGAAGACGACGTGACGAGTCGTGGTGAGACGCGTTTTGCTTAGAGAAATATGGTACAGTATAACTGATACAGGATATGTACCGAAGACGAGCGTTGCCGCTGCCTCCACACAGCGCGCGCACCCGCGCGTGCGGCGTCATGGCGCGTGAGCTTGCGTTCCACGCGTTGCTTGTGCGCGTCGGTTGTGCGAATAGGCGGCGCGCGGCGCGCATTTGTCGCGCGCCCATTGGCCGTTGATTTGCGTCGCCTGCGCGAGCGCGTGTTCGCCGTTCAAGAGCGCCGCGCAACACGACCCCCGCCCCGAGCACATCGCAGATCGCTTGCGCTTCTCCCCCGCTGTCGGCCACACGCTGCCGTCTCCCTGCCGTCTCCCTCGCGCCCCTGCGCTGTCTCCTTACCGCTCCAGTCGCCGTGCTCGTCGCCGTCGCCGTCATGGGTCGCAAGAAGAAGCGCGCGGCCCCCAATGCGCGCGACCGCATCTTCTGCTATTACTGCGACCGCACCTTCCAGCAGGAGCAGGAACTGCTTTCGCACCAGAAGGAAAAGCACTTCCGCTGTCCGCAATGCAACAAGCGCATGCTCTCTGTGCAAAGCATGCTCGTGCACGCCGACCAGATGCACAACTTGCGCGTCACAATGGTGCCCAACTCCGTTCCGGGCCGCGAATCCGTCGCCGTGGACGTGCTTGGAATGAGCGGCATTCCCAACTCGTTCTACGCCTCTACCGACGATTCACATCTCCCAAAACGGCGGCGGGACAATCATCTCTCACCGGTGGCATTGCCACATGCCGCTCCCACCACCGCCTACGTCGACGGTCGTGCCAACTACATAACTTCCTCCGCGCCGGCTGCTCCCCCCTACGGCTCGGCGCATCTGTACTCGTATGGCGCGCAACCCGCCACGCGCGCTGCTTCTCACTCTTACCAACACGGAGCCACGTACAATTACTCACCGCCGCCCGCAGCTCATTCCGCCTCCAATTACGCATATGGTGGCTACAATGCTCCGCACTTGAATTACAACGCTGCGCAGCCAGCGCATTCGTCTGCATCTGTGGCCCCAGCGTACGCACCGTCTGCTGGTGCTGCCCCGCACACCAATTACGCTCAACCAACATCGTACGGCTACACACCAGCAGCCACTCTGCCGCCCATTAGGACCACGTACCCAAGCGCAACGCAACCGGACTACGTACAGTCTCGAGCGCCAATATCAACAGCCCCCAGCGCGCCCTACGCGTCCGCTGAAGCTACGCGTTCACCCACCTCTCATTACAATCACTACGCGCCCCACAATCGAGTAAGCTCTGCACCACAATACGCCCAACAACACGCGCCGCAGCAACTGTACTCATCCCAACATCCTTCACACAACGTTGCACAAGCAGCACCAAGCACCAACTCGCCTCCGCCTCCGCAGGGCTCGCTCATTTTCGAGCTGCGGCACTGCAGTCCGGAAGAGCAGCGCGCTAAACTGCCCAGATATGTCACCAAGCCTCGCTGTGCCACCACGTCATAGAAAGCGATAAGACATCGTGGTCACGCCGCAAACTTCTGCGCTCGCCAATGCACCCCGGCGGCAGCGCACCTGTACTCTGTAACGTCTTCGATCATGCGCCCACGTCTCGTCCTCTCCCTCCTCGCTCCGATTGGCCTCCGCTGTAACCGTATCGCTAAAAAAGCTGTAGGGCATTACTTTGTGTGCCCGCTTTATAAACATGGACCGTATCTCTAAAAGAAACGGCCAATCGAAATTCACACTCCGTTATGATTTTATTTGCATACTACTAATTTCTCATCGTCCGCCCCCCGCTCCCACGCGCACCAGACCATCGTGTCACATTGCTGTCTTCTTGCCTCTTGCCCACCCCGCCCCCGTCAGCGATTACGCCGACTGCGCTTGCGCGAAGACCCGCTCCCCATCCGTCGCTGACCGCCTCCGGACTTCCGACTTCTTCCCCCCCTTCTCCTTTCCTCGTCCGACGTGTTTCCCTTTCTCAAGTCATCCGCCCGCGCGTTGCGCTCCAGCTCGTCCCACTCCAGTCCCTCCTCATCCGAGCTCAGGTCGTCCTCTCCCTCGTCCGACTCACCTTCCAGTTCACGTTTGGCATCAAATGCGTCGCTATCACTCTCGTCACTGCTCTCCTCACTGCTTCCATAAGCCTCCTCAGACTGACTCAGAGCAAATTCCGCGTCCCCATCCAGACTGTCCACCTCGTCTTCGCTACCTTCCTCGCCCCCCACAGGCTCGTCCGTCGATAAAAAGTTCCATCCGCCTCGATCGTAAAAGTCCTCCAGATCGTACCGGATGTTCTTGAGCACCTCGTTCCATTGCAGACTCGCCTTTGTCTCGTAGTATTTGATGTTCTGCTCGTCCAAGTATCGTTTCAGAGGCGTCAGCTCCTCCATTGGCACCGAGCTGATACGCATCCAATAATCCTTGGCTGCCTTTCCAGTCGCCGCGGGGTCATCCTCAAATCCTTTGAACACAAACACCACGTCAAACATTCGCAGCTGGAAGATCACTCTTTCAAAGTGCGCCACTTCCACATCCTCTAGGTTCAGAATGAATGGTGGCCATTCTGTCAAGTTCACAATACATGAAACTGTGGGTAGCAAGGTGACCGACACTGATCGCGGAGCCCCAGTGAATTGCAATTGGCGATACGGAATATCAAATTCTAGGTTGTACCGCTCCTCAACTTGCTTCGTGAACTTCAGAAAGTTTCGATTTGTCCGATTGCGCAGCTCACGTTCCCGTTGCTCCTCTTCCAATTCATCTTGGTCAAACTGACGTCTCCGACTCTCGTTCAGCTTCACTACTGCTTCCATCACCTGAACATAGAATTGAATATCCTTCACTTTTTTTGTGCCGATCATAATTTCGTTCTTAAGATGAAAATGAAGAATAACCAATAGCTCCTTATCCGCTTCTTGGAAGAACGCATTTCGGATGTTTGCGTAGATAATCTCAATGTTTCCAGAGCGACATCTGTATCGAAATCCGTTAGTGTGCGCCTCAAGAACACCCACATTGTTCTTTCCCTTTGCCATAGGCGGCCGCACTGCTACTTCAGAAAGAGTGGTAAGCGACCTTCGCTCGATCACCAAGCTTTGTTGTGACACAAGTGTTTCCTTTTCCCTCGCCACACGACCCTTCTCGTTGGCTCGCTTGCGCAGTTCCTTGATTTTCCGAAGGCAGTCAGTAAGATTCAAAGGGTTTGATGATCTGAACGTAAACTCTTTGATGAAGGCAGCTGTTGTACCATCCCGGACAGCAAATCCTGGAAACCTTGGTGTGTTATCCGGACGGCCCTGACTCCTCACCGCTGCCTGAGGTGTATGAAAGTTGATGCGAAGATAGCTGTATTGTCCCTCGTCAGACTTTGTAGCATTTTTCAGCGTGGATATGTGGAATGGCACCGGCACTCCATGTATGGGCACGATAACCGTCTCAGCATCCATGTCAACAACAATTGACCGAGGTTTGACCGTCGGGAATTTGGCTGGAGTATCATACGCTCGGACTTCATCAAGAAGTTTCTTCTCCTCAACCTTGATATCATCAACGGTAAGAATATTACCTCCTTTTAGTCGGGAGCGCCCACGATCCAACATTTTCTTTGCCAGAACTTCTTGATGCTTCCTACGACGTGCTTCTTCCTCTTCATTTTCCGCAATTTGCGCTGTGTCCACATTTCCTCTTCGGCGACCACGACCTGTTTCTCTGTCGTCGTCTATGACTGCTGCATGCCCATTGCTGCGTGACGAGCGATCCTTTCTCTTTCTATTCCTGTTACCTCTCTCTTCTGCACTGTCCTCGCTCAGGTCATCTCTTTCTTCTTCAGCCTCATATTGGTAGCTAATGTGCTTAAAATCCTTCCTGCTAAACGCCGTGAAAACTTCAGGACCCATCTTCGCTTCTCGCACGTGCACTGTGTCGGCAATGAGCACAGAGTAGTTTCCATTGTCTGGGTCAAGGACGTTCTGCACTCCAACAGATACATTGAACACCATACCCTTCTCCACCTTTGTTTCATTTTTTGCGTTTAACACAAAGGAGCTATCCCGAAATTCAATTCCCATCCCAAAGCCTACATTCTTTGTCATTGTCGACCTAAGATCGGGCATGGTGATACCATCGGTGGTTTTCGTCTTGCTCTGCTCCCTCAAAGCGTTAGATGCAGCAGTGTAAGCGTCCTTTAAAGGCTTTCCAGGTACTAGAGCTCGAATTGCAGCCGCCTGTGCTTTCAAAACAGCCTCATAAACCGCGCCCTGTGCCTTCGACGGGGCGATGAACAAAGTTCTCGAAATGTTACTGCAGTAGAAATTGAAGCGAGCGCCAATGCTGGCTACGATACATCCAAAAGCAAGATATTCGTCCGTGCTCTCCGCGCTCGGGCGTAAATCAAACTTTCGGCCCTTGGCCTGCAACCCTGCACTTTGAATGATTGGCGGGTAACACGGATCACAAAGCTCTGGTTTGAAGGAGCCAAGTCGCGCTTTGCTGGGGTTGAGGATTGCTTCTTCTGCATAATCAGACAAGGTTGTGTGGGTTGTCTTGCGGTCCTGATCGATTGTTTTCTCGATTCGTTCCGTAAGCGAGTACTTCATGACATGGGCACTAAGATAGGAAGCCCGTTTAACACATTTCTCCTCGTCCGGATCCTTAACAGCCAGCACGGCGGCAATTCCGGGCGCAAGGTTTACATTTGGAGTATCAGCAACAACCTTTTTCACAATGGCTGCAGACGGCCCTTGTTGTGAAGCCAACTCCTTGGTCAAAACGGCGACCTTTTTGGCTCCGACGACGGCGCTTTGCACAGAAGATCGCAGCGACTGCTCATCTTCTGATGAGATGACGGTGATTTTGGGACGGGTGTCTGTGGCCTTTGCTTTCAACCCAGAAAGTCCAGAAAAATCCTGCTTTCCGAAAGCGAGCAGGACTTCATTCTTGGACAAGGCGATGACGACGCCCTGCAACTCAGCACCAAAGAGCCATGTCACAAGAGCAAAAGACTTGAGATAGCCAATATCAGCGTCTGCGTCATATACGCCGGTGGCGATCAAGACAGCCTGGGTATCTTTGAAACAGTTGACAGTGCCGTTTTTCCATGCGTTGTACAGTTTCTCAAGCCGTTGTGGGAACTTGTCGAGCTGTCCCATGTTGTAGTCTTCTGTGCAAATGGAAAGTTTAGCAGCGCCGGGAGCATGAACGGGGTATTAGCGGGAAAACTGCTTTCGACAGCCACTCACGCGGGCGTCGAAGAGGGGCTTTGGCGCGAAACAAAGGAAGTGATCCAGGTGACGTTATAAGCGTGTACGATTATGTTACACGTGCTGAAAGAGAGCGTGAAAGAGTGATCCCAAGAGAGCGTCGCACTGCGGCCGGCCAAGAGGGCTAGCGAAGCAGTTCAGGCGTATAGTTGAAGGCCAATTTTTTTTTGGCTGTCGCGACAGCTTCACGGAGAAACGAGCCGTCGTTGCTGTTTGCCGCCAACTGCGGAACTGCGCAGTATCTCGGCGGCGTTTTGAAGGGCTCCATTTGCTGACTTTGCCGCCAAATGTTCTGGTTGGGCGCAGGATGCATTTGCGCCGGATGCGATCAGTTCCTTGATCCAAACGAGAGCTCTGCGACGTGGGGTCCAGTGGACCCGGTCCACGTCATGCCATGCAGCGCCAAACCCTGGCACCGATGCAAACGGTCCAGAGCACTGCGTTTTGCCAACATCGCCATTTCAGATAGAACGGAGTACGACGTTATCCCCATAACCAGAGTACCATCGTGTCACCGCTGATGATAGAAACGCAAGAACGCCAACCTTTGAACGACGGTACTCCAAAGCGCAAAGGCGCCTTCAATCCGTCATTCGAAGCCCCCATTCGACGCCCACAGCAACTATGACGAGACACTCCAAGAGCAACACAGATGGAGCCGTTTTCACGTACCATGAGAGACGCAACATGAACCATGGCTCCATCTACATGCGTTTACCGTCGGCCGCAATCAAGCCATGGAATCACTGCGCTCTCAGTCTCGCCATACCCTCCGATCCCGTACTCACACCTCAGGGAGTTTTATACGATCGCGAAGCAATCCTTCATAACCTGCTACATCAGAAGAAGCTCGCCAGGCTTCAAATTGGCCAACACGAAGCCGACCACGCTCGCGTCGTGAGTGAAAACGCTGCGCGCCGCGCTCAGCAGCAGGCGCAACTGGAAAGCAGCTTTGTGCGTACTCAAGAAACTATGCATCATCATCAACGCGAACACCACGACGAGCGCAATGCGACTGAGGAACACGCCAAGACTAATTTCTGGCTCCCAAGTGATAGCAAAGCTCTAACTGTGGGCGCGAACGACACGCAACTACGACCGATCAAGAGACGCAAAAAGAACAAGGAATTACTACGAACGCTGTGTCCTGTCACTCAAACCGCTCTGAAAGCAAAGCACTTGATCTCCCTCAGGCTCACTCGCGCCCACACATCGGTGCCCGCAAAGGACACAGATGAACAACATGAGCTGCAACAGAAGCTTGACGGTGAAGGGGACGAAGGGGACGAAGGGGACGAAGGGGACGAAGGAAACAAAGGGGATGAGAGAGAAGAAAGGAACGAAGGGGACGAAAAGCACGAAAAGCACGAAAGGCGACATACTGAACATCGCTCTGACTCACTGGCAGACGCAATGTTCATGTGCCCAATTTGCCAAACAGTGTTGGTAAACGCTTCAAAGCCAATCGCGCTTCGCACCGGCACCGTGCTCTGCGCAAAATGCGTTGATCAGTTCGTGCT
The DNA here is from genome assembly GCA_030374735.1 of Gracilaria caudata. Lineage (NCBI taxonomy): Eukaryota > Rhodophyta > Florideophyceae > Gracilariales > Gracilariaceae > Gracilaria > Gracilaria caudata. The sequence continues at coordinate 67,003 of JASCIV010000035.1, forward strand.
CAAAACTGCACGAGACCCTGTGAGTGATGTACAGATAGACTTGAAAACAGATGTGATTCGAATCCACAATTCCGGAACCGGCTTTGCGGCTAGTACACCAGAGGACTGCGCTTCCAAGGAGGCCAAATTGTACAGACCTTCCGCTCGATGAAACGCACCGACGTGATGACATCCCTATTTTTTTTTTTTCTTTGTTTTGAGCAAAGGATTAACCCAGCTTTGAAATCGTATGAATCTTGAGGAAGCTACGAATATGACGGGCTACAAACACAATAAGTTACGAAGATAACAATCAAAGCGATGATGATGAGCGCCATGAACAAACGACAACATCACAAAACACGGCGGCAACAAAAGAACAGCCTCGAATCATCCAGGCGGGCGAATGCCGTTTGGCGGCGCCGACTTTGGCGTTGTGGTCGCAAGAGGCATCTGTTCATCAAGTTTGCTTCCCGAAACCAAACGCACGCGACTGAGTTCATCACTATTGGCATCGTCAACGACAAGAGCGTTGTGATTGGTGAAGATAGCACTACCCGCCACATGCGGTTCTCGACTCAAGATGGTTTGTAACGCCTCACACATGCGACTGCTCTCACCCACTTGATCTTTTAACAATTCAATCTCTTCCTTCAAATTAGACCAGGCGTCTTGCATGACAAGTTTCTCACTGTGCAGTTCAGAACGTTCTTTAGTTACTTGTTTGCATAGTTTCTCGAGTGCTTCGATTTTGATTCGTTCTTTCCGTTCTACATCTCGTTTCTGAGTGATGGAAGCCTCGAGTCTCTTGCACTCGGATTGCATTGCCTTTATGTGAACGTTGGTGGCGTTGTTGGCGTTTCGGGCCGAAGCGTTGGCGCTCTGTAGTTGCTTGGCCTCAGCTTGCATTTGCTCAATTTGATGCTTTTGCGAGAGGAACAGCTGCTCGGAAGAGTTGAGATAGTGGTGGGCTTGTTGTATGGTATGTTGATACTGCGCAAGCATGCTCTGTTGGTAGTGGTGTTGTGTTTGCAGTGTTTGCAAGTGGGTTTGTAAATCACACAGCTGGTCGGTGGTGGTGGAGTGCTTTTGTACAAGTTCTCGGTGTTTGGCTATGGCAAGTTGTTGTTCCAAGTGCTTTCGATGCACCTGCTGTTTGAAATGCTGCTCGCGCATATCATATCGTTCTCGAAGGTCTCGAAGTTTGTTGCGCAAAGCGGCCACATATCGATCGCGTTGCTGACGCGATCGACTCTGAGTGGTGAGCTTGCGATTAATATCACTCATAGCATGATTAAAGCGTTGAACAATATCCTCGGTAATTCTCTTCTCGTCCAACACGCGTTGTTGCGCCTCATCATCGATGAGTTTGTTACGACGCATGAGTTCTCGACTGAGCGCGTCCAACTTGTCTCTGGCGGCGACACAGCGGTCAAACTCGGTGTGCAGCACTACAAACTCGGAGTCGAGCACGAGCGCGCGCGCTCGGGTGCTGGCGAGGTCGCAGCGAAGGTCGCGTTGGTCCTGCAAGGCGACGATAATCTTCTTGAAGGTGGCCTGGATGCGCGCGGAGATGGCGTGCTCGTTGGCGGGCGCGCGACTAGAATTGGCGTCGGCGGCGTTGGGACGTCTGGCTCTTCTGGGCATTGTGTGCGGAATGTTGTTGTTGTTGTTGTTGCTGCTGAAGTTGCGGCGGGACGGGACACGGAACACGAGAGAAGGGAACAGCCGCACTGAGAGCGTTCTCGACGTTGCGTCATTCGTTGGCGAGTGGTTGGGCGAGGGGGGAAGAGAAAGGCGAAGAGAAAAGGCGAAGAGAAAG
>JASCIV010000284.1:0-26355 GCA_030374735.1 Gracilaria caudata
GGGGTATCAATTGCTTCGCTCGTCTCCGCACGTCGAGCGAAATGGATGACGCATGTCACGGAAAGTTCACTTATCGTGACGATTTGAGTGCGAACAGAAAGTGTTTTTGTATTTTCAGGAGACGCCCAGTCACTAATCATATTTTTTTGGCGCTTGTCAGTCAGTCACAAACAATACACATTTCGTAACAGGGCCATATTATGGACCTGTTAGGAAATGTGTATTGTCTTATTTTTCGAGTTCGCAAAAATTTTTCCCGAAACATTATGTTTAATGAATATACAGATTTGACAAGTTTGCTTATTCCGTGGCCAATAACACCAAACTATAGAATGAATATGTAGAACTCAGACTTACCCTTGTAATCCTTAAAGTATAACAAAAATTTTGATTTAAGAGAAAATAGAAGAAAAGATAGTAGTTTGTGCCTTTTCTGGACTCAACTTACTTTTGGATTTCGATTGTGCAAACTGATGATAGAGCAGAAAAATGGCTGGTTTCTTTGTATGTTGCATGCGCTCCTATCTAACACTAAAAAGAAAACTCCGATCTGAACAAATGTGCACTCTTAACAAACCAAGTACCTGGTATCGTTACGGAAATGAACCTGTCTAAGCTACGTTTTGAAAGACAGCCATAGTTAATGCGATTTTTCCTTCTTAACTTCGCAGGAATTGTTCTTTCTTTTTCTGAAGCGTTAAAATTAGAAAGCACAAAACTCTCAAAACAACAGGACCACCAATACGGCGCCACCACCCACACGACTTCACGGGGAGCGAATTCCAATATTGTATACTGTGTTAAGGAAAGAACACATGAAAAAAAATGATATGAAGGTCTACGTCAAAGAGATCATTACAATTCTTGTGAGTGTGAATGAAAAATATGCGATGTGCGGGTTTGTTTCAGTTATTGAAAAAGAAGAAACCGTGAAACTCTGCGAACGTTACCTGCTTAGGTCCAGAGCGGACGGGCTTTCTTTTGAAAAATGAAAACCTTTTTTTTGTACGAAAGCATTCATTCCAAATTCAAGCACATTGTATTCTTTTGATTATACAATAAAAGCAATCTAAAAAGAACACGATTTTCGTTCATGAAGTGGGAGTTCAAAAAGCAATGATGCGCTTCAATCTTAATTTAAAGTAAGAAAGGCTTCCGTTGAGACATGCAAATCTGTTCTTACAAGGGTAGGTAGACCGCCCACTGCTACCCGTAGGCTGTGTTCTGGCGATTCGGAACGACTCCTGCTCTAAAAGACAGCAAAAGACTCTTGTATAATAATAAAACGTTGACCGCTTCTTAACCTGATACACGTGTAGCTAAAAACCGTTCTGACTTATTATATAATAAGATTGCAACGAATGATTGAACTTGATAAAGCACCCTTTCCACCAATTGTTCTGAGTTTACAATACCATTCACGATGAATATTTCGGTACCAAATCGTCATTCACACTCTGTAAATGAATCTAAACAGAATCTAAGGGCGATTGCATGGTATGCGACGCTTTTTACTATTCGAAGTACGAGGCCCAGAACTGAACAGACCTCTGTTTCAGCGGTGCTGGCCCCTACACAACGCCGGTTGACTAGAATTTGCAAATTCGGGTGAAAGAGTGATATTTTGGAGCAGATCCAAACGCAAGAGTAAGCGGAGCCGTGGCACCGCAGTCGAGACGTGACTGACCATACCGCCATAGATAGCATTTGCGTAATCACCGTCAGCCAGGATCGCGCTGCCACATTTCTTCTTTCATCCATTGCGCAACATTCCGCTCCGCAAGAAATTATCTTCGTTGGAAACCCCAGTTTTTAATACGCATGTGCATTAGGCTCCTTTAAAAATTGTTTAAGAGTTCTCTCTCATACAATGTTTGGTTTTTATAAATGAAGTTCTAGAATGATGTTAAAACGTTTAAATTGTGTTTTTTTTTTCGTACGTTCATGGGAGAAGAAACTAAAGGCGCTCAGTTTATATGCGACCTCTTTTATTCTGAGCTCTTACACTGGCTGCTACAAGTAGCTTGAAGGGATGATGATAGAAGACAGTTAGAATCCATTACGTTACAGAATACAGTTAGAATCCATTACCTTACAGAATACAGAGCGATTTTTCTGAATGAAGCAGCTTGTTTCTGCAAACCTCTGACAGCTTCACCTCTTCAAAGCGGCTCGATGGCTCCACAGGGGTGATACTATTACCAGGGGTACCAACAGTTAATTTTGAGTCTCAGAGGGTTGCGTCTGCTTCAACGTGATTTTCTTCGAGAAATATACGCAGTAGACCAACTGCAGCAAACACCAGTAGTCCTTTTACACTGGAGGTTAGATTACATCAATGCTTGCCGTGTACGTCCCACTGTTCGTGATCTCCTCCCCTCAGGAGGCTTGCAAGAGTGTAAAACTGCGCGTTGAAATAATGGTAATGGGCAATCCTAGGAGAGATTGCGCACATGCAGAAGAAAGACAGGATGTCAAGATGATCGACATCAGTTGTTACTCTGGAATTTATACTCCAGGTTTAACATCATGTTTATGAAGTCGAGTAATTTTACCATTCCAACTTTGTGTGCTCGGTGCAGGATGAGCGCTGGGTGCTGGTGTCACAGACGCTTTGTCGCGATATGCATCGAGAGCTGATTTGGGTTCATACTCAAACTGCATGACACGTTACACCTTAGCATGACCAGTGTGGGCGTTTCGCCCGTGCTAGCTGCTAGTAGCGCGATACTTGCACTGGTGCTGCCGTAACCCGTAATGAAGAGGTGGAAAATGAAATCTGAACTTCTCCAGATGGAGGGGAACGCCGGCTGTCGCTTGTTCTCCAAGAATAGGGGAGCTGTGGAGCGTTTTATGTCTTACGAACGATACGTCATGGCCTTTGCAGCGGATTTGTTGTATTGTACATCTTGTACTGCTCGTGTTCATCGAGCAAAAAGCAGAAGTGCATATGCCGCATATCTGATGGGATGCTGCCGAGTAGTTTCTCTCTTCCTTTTCTTAGAAATCTTTCACCTGCGCTACTTATCAACGCATTGAACAAAACCCCACCAAGGCAGAAGTGCCACAAGAAAAGTTCCCCTTTATTATTTGCATTCAATTTCACTGACTACCCTCCTAAAAAGCAGCAAGCTTGATAGCTATGTCATTGCATATTTGTCACTTTTGTGTCCTCAACAGCCCAAATTTCCAGAACGCGACTATGCCAATGACAGGGTTGTCATCACTTCCATACCCATTAGGGACTTAGACATACGCAATGTCTTCTTCAGGAACACTGTCGATATCAATGCTTTCAGGTGCGAAGGCATGAGCTTGGCCGTTACCAGGAGCGTAAATTATGCAAGCACCCCTGGTCTGACAGCACTTTGCGTTCCATATCGTAGTTCCAAGGACCACGTGTGGATGCAGGGTGCATGTTGCATTTTGAACACAGATGTGCTCATCAGTCGGGCAAAACGCATCCACGCATCGATACGTAGATCCGACACTGGTCTGACATCTTGAACCACACCGAGTTCCCCTCCTAGGAATAGTACCAATACTTGCTTCACCAATCGAAGATGCTGTACCCTGTGCTAACACAAACACGAGTGGCAAAAACGAATAGAAGATGTACTTCAAAGAAATCATGGCGGTGCTGGTGAATGTGAATGAAAGATGTGCGATGTGTTGGTTTGTTTCGGCTGTTTGAAGACAAAAGACCACGAAACGCCGCGAGAGTCACGCTTAAGTAGGGTGCGGATAAGTTTTGTGATTGATTGTCTCATCCAAACACTCTCTTGCCGCCCGTAGTACGAAGCGCATGCGCTCCAAAACGACGAATAGGCAGGTTTCCACAAACCCAATGATACGTTGGAAATACAACAATAACGGTACAACCACAGATATGTCTGACTGATTCATCAGATGCTCTAGATTGATTTCAATTAAGATACTAAGATCTGAGCACTTTGGTGTAACCTTAGAGGTGAGAAACGGAACGCTAGCAATGAGTAAGGCGCGGGACTATGCCAAACTGCAGATTTAGAACGATGTCTTCTTATTGAACAGTTTTCGCCTCATAAGCTTTAAAAACCATGCTTCTTTCAACGAATCAGTAGAAATGGCTGGCATCACGAGCAAGACGCATGTGTGGTTGATATTTAAATATGCAATTGGTAGTCTCCCAAGACTGTTGCAGAGTGCATACACCGAAGACCTTTTCGCTCTGCTCCAGTTTTCAAACTTAAAGAAGAGTTTTTGCAGTGATGGTATCTCCAACTTCTTTTAAAAGGGACCTCCGAATGCTCAGTTGGAGTAATATAGCATTCATTAATGGCAAGCAGATCTTTTTTTCAAAGGTAAGGCGTTACGTACACAAATGCAGAAGTGTTCACCTGATTATTACAAACCGAACACAGATGTAAGCGCAGCTAGGAAGTGCTCGGACATTAGTAAGTTTACAGACTGTTTTTATTATTAGTCGTCTCTCTAGCAGGGCGGAAATAATAGCCTTCTTTTGAGAAGCAAAATGCCTATTGTTGTTGCACTGAATGATTTGAATTTGATACATCTTCGTAAGCACCTTATCCTCCAATTGTTCTTTGACAATAATACTTTTCAGGATGGATTATTCAGGGCCATATCTTCATTACTACAGCAAAGTCTGCAATCTTCATACCTAGTAATTCTATCGGCGATCACGTGTTGTGCGAATCTTTTTATCGTTCAAGATAAGAAGGATGGAGCTAAACAGAGGCGCTGTGTTCGGGGGTGTTTGCCCCGGCAAACACCGGTCGGGCAGGTTTTACAAATTCGGTTGTCGGAGAGGGATTTTCGGAGCAGAGAGAAAGGAGAGAGTTTGTGGAGCTGCAGCAGTGCATTCGGAGCTTGACTGATCAGGGTCAGCCAGGGCGGCGCTGCCCCAATTCTTCTGTGATGCGTTGCGCAGAGCTCTGGTCTTCAGCAAGTCTTCTTACTTGGAAACTCAGTTTCTAGAACACGATTATGCATTTGCTTTTTTAAATGAATTCGCTTCTTTAAAGAATTTAAAGAATTAGTGACGAGTTCGAATTTGTCACTACACCTCCGAAGATTTGGGTTTGTTCTCACTGAATTCTTGAGTAGAGGGTGTAAAAAGTCTCAAACTGTTCTTATTCGTATGTTGAAGGGTTCTCTGGGCAGTGATCGTGGCTCATTACTTTGGCACTTCGTACGCGGCGAGGTCATAATCTGCGATTAGGGGATTGACCGTTTTTTCGAATATTTGTTAGAGGGCCGCTCTTTAGTATATTTCTGGACAATGTCTATCCACATTTCAAAGTTTACTAAAATGTAGCAAGACTTCAAACGAAGCTTTTTCTCTAAAAAGGGCCAAGATCATCTGCAAGTCATGTTCAAGGATCGGATTGAAGCTTTCGTTGCGTGCGATAGCCCAATCACCTGTTCTCTTCTTGAAGCATTATTCACGGGAGATTGGAAAACAACCTACCTTCGGGAGTACGGATGTTTTTTGGCTTTGGTGCGACAATCGCATCACAATGTTCCCCTCTCAATCATGTGGGATGCAACAGGCGGCAAGGTTAAAATCTGTCCTGCATAGAACTGCGGCAATATCATAAATTTCAAAGTTTGTGTGCGGGAGAAGTAAGTCAAAGTATCTAGATTAAATGCGGAAAAATTTTTTTTTCATTCTGAGCTCTTCGATTGGATGCCACAACAATTGGCGGGAAGGGGTTGATGATAAAGGGATGTCAGAATCCGTTATGTCACAGAATACAGAATGACATTTCTTAATGAAGCAGCTTGCATCTACAGACTCTGTATAAAGCTGTAAGAGCTCTGTAGTACAGAGCTCTTACAGCTTTATAAAACGGTTAGCTCCATACGAATTATATAATGCTGGTACCTTTGATTTTTTTTTAAGATTCATAAGCAAATGCGTATTCTGCTTTTTTAAATTTCTGCGTACTTACCATTCACACTTCTGGGATTGGGGAAGGCGAAGGTCAGTAGTAGTTGTCTAAGCATATACTCAGAACACTTGTCAGTCTCGTACATTCGTCGTCGAAAATCAAGAAGTTTCGCACACGCGGATTTGCGGCTTTCTACTTCCAAACCTTTCTGCGGGTAGGATTGTCACGGACTGGACATGAATTTAATACTACGCATATGCGTTGAGCTCCTTCAAACAACTGCAGTACCGAGTTCGTCCCCACGCCCTCATCACTCATCGCACTAATCGCACTCATCGCACTCATCGCGGTCTTCGTGCTCTTCGTGCTCTTCGCACTCTTCGCACCAATTAGAGTTCATCGAAGCTTCGCTGGGTTTCAACTACTTCGAAAAGTTCAATACTTGACATAATGTCTGTGGGGATGAGACATTTTATATTTCATGCGTGGAAGTAACGTCACATTCTGAAGTTTGTGCTCTACGTAGGAAAGAGTATACCTCATTTCTTAAGTAGTATTATTAGAGCAGTAATGTGTGAAGCGTTTCTACGCTTCGCACAACCAACAAGCTCTTAGATGCACGGTGCGAGGATTATCGCACCTTGTTTCAAGCAACAAATCAATGCAAACCCTGGAACAGTAAATTTCTGTTGTCGATCATAGTCAAAAAGACGTAGTCATTTTTTGTGAGCTCTGAGGCTCCCTAATTTTAAATCTTTTGCTGGTAACAGCAGATAAACCATTATCTTTGCTCCGGTTGAAACAGATTTGCACATACTAGCTATACATCAAAAGAAGAAGCTCATTACACCTCTTGATTGATGGTTCATAGAGTAGCTGGGAAGTGCTTACGAACGAAGGTCTTGCTGAGAATGCGCTGAATCTTCCAGGCCTTGCGATAAGTTATAAAGCTACTGACAAGAAAGGGGGATCGACCCCACGAAATAAAACAATGGTGAAGGGCACATGCTGTTCGCCCTCTCTGGTGTGCTTGTCTCTGATCGAACTCGACACGATCGGAGAACAATGAACGAGCATACGGATCTCCTACGGAGGCCAGAATTGAGGTTGTCGCTTCTAATTTCAGAAAAAGCAACGAAGATGCGTATTCTCCAGAGAACAAAATGTTTCGTTGCAAGTGTGCAGTGAGGGTTAGAAAAGATTGCGAGCATGTCTTCTTTTGTTGTCCTTTGATAACTGCTAGTCGACGTCAAATATTTCGCGATCACCGAGAACACTGACAGGAGTCGCTCAGAGAGCTAATAATGGAAGCATCACATCGAATTCTGCCCTTTTTACAGAGAGAGAAGTCCTACAGGACTTTTCCGTCGTGTTAAGAGTTAAAGCACAGCTTCTGTAGTGAAGAAGAAGTAGAAGGGTGAAAACCGCTGTTTGTACAGTGGTATTGACAAGAACATCTCTGCAAACGATTGCTTCGATTAAAGACGCGGATCGATATGCTATTTTCTTTGAGTTATCACCATTACGAGTTATCAAGCTAAGATCAATGACACGCTTCTCGATAAGGGGAAGCAAAACATATTAAAGAGAAAGTAAAATGCATTGTTATAAGCAGCACTGCCTTGGTAACTCATAAGAGCAATGCTGCTCGTAAAACTGCCCCGTTCAAAACTTGTGAGCGAGTAACTACACGTACAGTATGATCAGCCCAATGGCATCATAATGACGTCTCGTGAGAGCCACCAATCTTCCCTCTGACACGTTTCGAAGCTAGAAAGAACACCGGAAGTAAAGCTTTAAGGCACGTTGTAATGCGGCCTCCTTTGTCCCGCAGTTCGTGTTCTCCTCCTCTCAACGCTTTTGCATGACAGTAAAAGCCGTGTTGCACACTCTCTCCAGAGGATTGCCAAGCGCCCATGACAAAACACATAGTATTTAAAGTCGATCGACATACTCTCGTTGTCGAGCTCCCTCTTTAAAAGTCCTAACTTTTTCGAATTCGTGTGCTCGCTTCTATCCCTCCTCAACCACATGAACCATCCATAAGCTCCCGTCTGTTGTCAGCCTCCTTGACTACTCCCCACCGTTTTAGCACTGTACGCAGTCTGCAACACATAGCTGGTGTCTGTCAGATCCAGTTGATCGTCATGGCAACCGTACTATGGGTATCCTTACCCCAGCAACCGGAAACAACGCCATGGTTGTGAAGAGACACATTTTTCGCATAAAAACTCAAAACGGGGTACCTTAACCAAATCACAGTTACAGATGTTGAACATCGACAGAGAACGTTGACTCGAGAAACACCCTCAAACAAGGAGAGAGACGAACTGCTGTGGGAGCTTCCTTTCCAACAAGAAAGGAAAGCTACGACAGACGTCTCGTGTGAGACATTTACGTTGAGGTCTGCTGCAGCTGATCAGTGTTGGAAGGGTTGAGTTGAACTGTCCTTCGTATTTGCTCAATGAAAAGTATTGAACAAGGTTCATGCAATTTGCCCGAAAGCAGATAACGATCCTTCCAGAACTTCTGTTCTCGTTTCTTAGAGTAAGTTTATTAGAGGGAAAACGAGGGGAACTTGGAGCCAAAGGCATAGACTTGCTCAACCTCAGACCTTTGCTTGGAACGGGCGAAAGTTGTTCTCGCGATAGTGGTGGTTGCCAATGATACGATAGTACTACTATCATAGTAGTCTGAAAGCCCGAAGCGGACTCAATGACCGAGTTTACTCTTGGAATAGGAACATGCAACTCGCTCACATTTCCTACACGATATAAAAAAGTCGAATCATCCATGCATACCTACACAAATATATCCGTCTTGTCAGCCAACGTAAAGGCAATGGGATCTGCTCCTATTCTATATTCAATTTCAATACGAAAGTATACAAGGAGACTGATGTTTCTAGAAGTTGTTAACATAAGGCATCTAGTTCATGTCTCTCTAACAAATGAAGAGCACAGTCTAAAAGGACAACACTTAGAGACCGCAGTTTTTCTAGTTGAAAAGGCGATCTGAAATGATCATAAGTGGAACGTCTGTGCAAACGAGGTCAACCTTTGGTCAACACCACGGACAAACCAGTTTCCTGCAAGTCTTTCACGAGCAATTCCCACCCAGTACAAGGCTCTGATCGGTGATAGCAAGGCCTGCGCCGCATCTGCAGACACAGAGCGCGTGAATGTTGATGTCACAACCCCGTCTACGCAAATCGTACCAGCAAAAGTATGAGGATTGAACAATCCAATTGCCTCATCTGGCAAAACGTTGGTCACAACCGACCACTGTCCAGAAGCCAGTTGCACAAGATCTCCAATCTCGACAGACTCTGCCTGAACAAGAACGTATCCCGTTCCCGTGACGTTCTTGATGACCGGCAGATAGTGTCCTGTTGTCATAGTTACAGAAGTCTCTGTCGTGACGATGCGTACGTACGACGGATCTGAAGCTGTGACATCGCGGTGTGAGAACATGTAAACGTCTGAAAACTGATCGGCTGATACGCGAACACGATCGCCGATTTTGAGTTGGTGCATAGGAATGCACAGTCCAGAGGCGAGCTCGACTGTAGCGCTGGCTGGAAAGCAGGAGTCTCCACCCCCGCTTGACGGAGAAGCAGAAGGAGAACCATATATTCCATTCTCTTGACCACCGACTGTCATAGGCGCTTCATCAGTGGCCCCAGTCGCAGTTGCTGCGTCATCGCTAGATGCTGGAGGAGCACTACTGGTATCATCTGGTACAGCAGTAGTCGGGGTAGTTGGAGTGTTGGTGGTAGGAGTAGCTGGCGTAATCGGGGCGGTAGGTGCTGTCGCAGCGGCTGCATCATCAGGGGTGCTGCCAGACACAGCGTCTTTGTCAGTGGCTGAATCAACTGTTCCTGTCGTGGGCGCCACAGGATCTGCCACGACAGGGGTGGCAGGATCTGCTGGAGCGGCAGCAGGATTGGCAGCAGGATCAGCAACAGCAGCAGGAGCGGCGGGATCCGTGGCAGTGGCTGCAGGGTCTGTAGCGGCGGCAGGAGCGGCAGGAGCGGCTGCAACGCCAGCAGGATCTGTCGAAACGGCGGGGGCAGCAGGAACGTCAGCGACAGCGGGGTCCGTCACGACAGCCGGAGTATTAAGTTCAGCGGGGTCAGTACCAGCAACCTGCGCAGGGACTTCCAGGTCAGGAACTGATTCAACATCACCAGGAATATCAATGTGGTTCTGCAGGTCCTCCATATGGTAACATGTTTTCCAAATGCCTTCACTGCCGCATTCCAAGGCATCCAAAGCGCCGTTCAAGAAATCCCTGGTGCTGGCGTCAATTGTAGCATCTGGGTTAATCTGCCAGTTTGTAGAACGGTCCGAATTGAGCCATTGACTCAAAGGAGGACATGCCGCTGGCTTTACGGTCTCCGGTTCGCCTGGTTTGATAAGAGCTTGCACAAATGGGAACACGTTACAGAGATCATACTGGGCATGAGCTGGGCAATTACCCCTGTCAGCAGCCCAGAGCGTTGGGTTTAGCGGAGTATGTGCCGCCTGCAACGCCGCATAATCCTCGGCAGCAATGCCCATTGGAACACAATCACAGCAAAGCTCACAAACGGAGTACAAAAAGTAGTCAAGTTGCGTGGCTGCAGCGGCGTCTCCGGCCTTCCACGCAGCAACATCGCGCGTTCTCACGGGGTCACAAGCGCCGTTAAGAGCAACATACTCGTCGAGAGCCTGATGACAAGCAGGCGTCTCAAGCTCGAAGATATCGTTGCAACGCTTGAACTGACCTTGAGCGGTAACCGGCTTCAAGGAACATCGCGAACACAGCGCTGGCGGCATACGAATGTGAGTGCAGGTGACTTCTGTCTGCTTGACCGCCTTGTTCGGATGACACGGGAAATAACCCTGGCCATTGCCGGGGGCGGTGGGGATGGGGGTAAGCTCAGACGATGGCGGCACGGCGGCAGGAATGGCAGCAGCAGGAATGATAGCAGCTGGTGTTGGAGACACAATGGGTATCAGTGCGATTGGAGACGCTGAAGGCGCGGGCGAGGCTGAGGCTGAGGCCGATGGCATGGCCGATGCCGATGCCGATGGCACAGCAGATGAGGACTCTTGAGTGTCGGCGGCGTCGGTGTCGGCAGCGTCGGTGTCGGCGTCTTCGGTAGCGACGTCATCGTCGCTGGTGGCGCTTTCATCCTCTGCTGCAGCATCTGGCTGCTCGGGAGCGGGGGCAGAAGCATCAACAGGTGCCGGAGCTGGAGCTGGAGCTGGAGCTGGAGCGGGAGCGGGAGCGGGGGCGGTGAGACTGGGGACGTTAATTTCAGGTGCGACAAAAGTCGGACGTCCCGGTCCCTTTGGTAAAAAAGAAAGCTGTCGCTGCGACGTTTGAGCAGACGTCGACAGCAACAAGGCTGAAAAGCAAGCAACAAAACAAAGCTGAACGAAGCTCATGTCGGAGCTGAAAGGCTCTGCCGCACAGGGCGGAACAGAAGTGACACAAACGCACTAAAGATGGAGCACGGTTTGAGGCAGGCTGATTGAAACTGATGTGTCATGATTACACAAACACGTACGTACTGAGGATGAAAGTCAGCAAAGAATAGCATGATGCGGGCCGAAACGATCGAGTGCACGGCGCAAGCAACCGGGACGGTGAAGACGCGACAGCGCGGTCTGGCGAGCCGAGTGGCGCAAGCGCAGACTACACCAGCTGATGGTATGGATACACGGCGCTCGTGGCGGAGCAATGCGGGTTGTACCTTTGTACCAAGTGCGCCACGTTGGCCACACAGTGCAAAACAGGAGCGCGCGTCGCACCGCCGGGCAACGGCGACACGTAAGCTGTATCGAGAAACGGGGGCCCGCTTTGAAGCGCGAGAAGACGGCTGGGGCTGCAAGCTGGAACGGCATGCGCACACGTTTTGTGGGCTTGAAGTAATCCCTGTCGGGCAGAGAGTGTGCAGTGTGGTGTGGTGTAGAGCGGTGCAGAACATCGGACGTGGCAACACACGAATGGGACTGGGCGGTTTGAACCGCGTACTGTTGACGTCAAACGATCTGAAGCACGATGGAACAGCTCATCTTCACAACGACGACGTGCGCGCTCGACACATTCGTACATTACTGAGTCAAGGGAAGGATCGATGCACGCTCCGCGTGGCCGTGGAGAACGACTATCTACACGACGAGGCGCAATGTGAAGTGCATTCGGACGGATCTTGTACGCTGCACATGACGCAAAGCGGGCGACGATCAAGCGCATCGCAACGTAACGTGACGCTGTTACTCGCAATGCAACGCCCCAAGGCGACGGCACGCATCGTGCAGGCGGCGGCCGGCGTGGGCGTACGACGCATCGTGCTGATACACGGCGAGAAGACGGAGCGCACCTACTGGCAAAGCCGTCTGCTCCGCGCCGCGCCCCCCGCGCCAGAACGCAGCGAGACGCTCGCAGACATCAGCCAGCTGCCGCAGATCCGTCGGCTGCTGATCGAGGGCGTGCAGCAGAACGCGCTCGACGCGACGCTGCCACAGGTGCTGGTCGACCGCCGCGCGCTGCGCGAGGTGGGCGCGAGTTATGGCGGGGCGCGACGCACGGCGCTGGTGGCGCATCCGCGCGGCGAGACGGGGAAGGGCGCGCGCGGGTCGGTGGTGGCGGGCGTGGCGCGCGGCGAGGGCGAGGTGGTGCTGGCGATCGGGTCGGAGGGCGGGTGGAGCGATGGGGAGGTGCGCGAGTTGGGCGAGGTGGGGTTCGAGACGGTGCGGCTGGGCGAGCGCGTGCTGCGGTCGGAGACGGCGGTAGTGGTGGCGCTGGCGCTGGTGCACGAGGGGCTGCGGTGGCGGAGCGCGCGGTGGACGGTGTGCGAGCGCGAGGTGGAAGTGGGAAGAGAAGAGGAGGAAGGAGCAGAAGGAGCAGAAGGAGCAGAAGGAGCAGAAGAAGAAGAGGATCAGTAAAGCCAGACTGCGCGAGCAGGGCGCATTGTGGTTTAAGATCAAAGCCAAGTGGAGGTCGAGTGCAAGCGCCGATGGCCTCCATAGCTCAGTCGGTTAGAGCATGGTGCTAATAACGCCAGGGTCGCAGGTTCGAGCCCTGCTGGGGGTACGCAGCTCGCGCAGCTCTTTTGCGCTTCACGCGCTTCCCTTTTGTTTTGCGTGCAACGCTGTGCTCCCCCGGCGGGAGCCTCCCCGCGCTCTTCCGTTTCCGTTTTTAGATCAGCACGGCAGCCGCCCGGCCCAGTCCAGCGACCACGCGCACGCGCTGCGGCTCCAGTCGCCCAAAGCCACCGCCTCCGCGCCGCACTCATCGGTGCCCTCCCAGCCGCCCTGCGCGTTGAACACCACGCTAACGCGCACATCATCCCCGCCCCCGCTCTCCACCTCGTGCGCCAGCCAGCCCGGAAACGCCACCATCTCGCCCTCGCGCGCCGCCACCTCCACCACGCCCTCGAACGGCGGGCGCGGTCCGCGCGCGTCCAGCAGACGCAACGCGCCCGCGCGCGCGCCCGCGCGCACGTAGTACACAATGGAGAGCGTGGCGCCGGCGTGCACGTGCAGCTGGTGACGACTGTGCGCGGCGTGCACCGTGGCCCACGCCTGTAGCGTGTTGGCGCGCGCGCTGCGCCGCGCGCTGGCGCCGCAGTGCGATAGCGTGGCGGCGGCGAGCGTGGCGGCGGCGCGCGAGAGCGTTTTGAACTGCGCGCTGTGGCGGAACGCGAGTTGATCGAGACGACGCTGCGTGGCGATTGTGGAGCGGTTGAAGGTGGCACCGCCGCCGCTTTGATACTCGAAGAACAGGTCGTTGATGGACATGAGATCGTGCTGTTGCGACGCGTGTTGCTGCACAAACGTTTTGTGGTCGTTTAGGATGAGGGAGGCGAGTTGATTGTTGAAGTGCGTGATGTTGTGCACGAGCGGATGTGTGCGAAGATGCGTTCTTGCGATGGGCGTGCACCATAGCGGCTCGAGAATGATGGTTGGCGACGCTGCTGCGCGCTGCGCGTTGCGCCGCCTCGCGCTCGGTCGACGCTGCCCCAGCTTGTACGACACGGCGATGGCGGCCACCAGCACCGCGCCGTGCAGCGCCAGCGCCAGTGGCCTCTGTCGGCGCGCCTTTGCGCGCGAAACGAGCGCCTCAGCCTCACTCTCGTCCATGGTCGCCGCCTTCTGCAGCAGCAGCAGCAGCAGCAGAAGCGCCAGCAGCCCACCCACATCCACGCGCTTGCGTCCCACCGTCGCCCACCCGTTGCCCCACCTCCGCCGACGACATGCGGAGGCACACAAAAGTTAGCACCCCTTTCAACGTACCACACGTTCACACGTGTGCAGGCAACACGGCGCCTGCTCCGCGTCCTTCTCCGCGCAGCAGGCAATGAAATCGGCGCGCATCGACATGCGCTGCTGCGCGTCGAGCACCACGTACACCAGCAGCAGCCCGTGCTGCAGCACCACGCGG
The DNA here is from genome assembly GCA_030374735.1 of Gracilaria caudata. Taxonomy (NCBI): domain Eukaryota; phylum Rhodophyta; class Florideophyceae; order Gracilariales; family Gracilariaceae; genus Gracilaria; species Gracilaria caudata. Next base: position 14,334 of record JASCIV010000284.1, read on the forward strand.
AACACGCGTGCGGCCGTCAGCATCAGACGCATCATGCTCCGCACGCAGTCGTCCGTCGTCTCCATTCCGTGCTCGTCCACGCACACCAGCTGCATGCACGTGGTGGCAGAGCGCATCGCGTGCGCGCGTTGTTCGCGGCGAACGCTCAGCATGGGGTGTAGATTCAGCGTGGCGGGCAGTTTGACAGCGAGCTGGCCTGTGCGGTGATACGCTGAGACTGGCGCGCTGTACTTGAGGTTGATGCCGATGAAACACAGCTCGCCGTGCCAGATGGCTTGGCGCGGCGCTTTTGGTGCTGGCATTGTGTTTTGTGTTTGTTTTTGTTGCGGACGGATGCGATGGTGTGCTGTGTGCTGAGAGTGGATGGTGCGCCACATGGTTCGCCTTAAATCATGGTGCGGAGACGGTAACTTGCGGCTTTGATGCGTCTAGCGGCGCGACCGCGTACAGCTCAGCTCCGCGCTTTTGCTTGCAAACGTGACACCGTCACGGTGACTGCCGGAGATGTACATGATGTACAGCGTGCTATGCGTTGCGTGTATATTTCGTACCAATGAGTTGCTGTTATATATGTACTTATCTTGTACGCGCCGCAGAGCTGCAGCCAAATTTTGGCTGCCAACCTTACCGCCTACTTGTAGGAATGTAGCCTTGAAGGTAGCAGACCTCCTGTCGTCGTTTCATATATGACACACAAAGCGGTTTTTGCAACCCGTCAAGCCCTTCTTAAGGCTTCTTCATAATCTGCAGCAGTTTGTTGAGCTTACTTTTGTGCACATCGTATGAGCACAACTGACTCCACGCTTGTTAAGAGCACTCAGAGCGCCAGAGTTTAGGCATGTATGATAATTGAATGGCACACAGCATGTGCGTAACACCACTTTCTAACTCTGGAGTTGCTTAATGCTACATCTTCATATTTTGCAGACGAACACTAGAGACTACTGCTGTTCTTTTGAAACTAAATTGGGGGTCGTACTCAAGCGACAGTTTGTGGAACAGTTGTTGTGATTGCCAATTATAATGCTCTTCTCGCCATGCAGCCGGGTACAGCGCACTTTCACATCAAAAAAATCTAGTAAACGCGCTCCGCCGCTGCACAATAGCAGTGCCATCTGCTGACACCATCGGCGTGTGCGTGTTGATAGTGCGTGACAACTAATCGAAGTGTTCGCTTTTGCTCAGCGCATGGCGTCAGTCGCTCAACACAACTCACACGTGCATGCACGCCACCGCGCGTAGTGGTGCAGCCGCTGTGGCGGAATGCGCAGTGGCAGTCTGCATCTGTGCGGTACGAGACATACGAGCGTGACGCGATGCGAATGTGGTCGTTGTGTTGTCGTGCAGGTGCATAGCAATACGTGTCTCTCGCGACGCGCCATGTGCTGCGTGCTGCTCGCCGTTTGTTGTTGTGTGCTCTAAGCACTCGCCTGTTCAGTTCCACGCACTTGCACGCTTTGGGCGTTGGCCCAACGTTTTCGGCAACAGCGCTCGCTCGCCACCGGCTCCGCGCAAAGCCGCGCGCACGCAGTGTGACATGCTGTGACAAGTGCATGCTTTCCGGATCAGCGAGTGACGCGCCAAAAGCGTTTTCCGAAAGTACAATTTCTTTTTGCTTCATTTTCGTGTGCCAAAACGTTGTGCAGCACCACTCGTGCTAGTCATACCAACGGCGACCCCCCCCTCCCAGCAAGCCACTGTTCACGGCAGTCACGAAACGGTATCGTACAACATGTCGTCGTATCAAGGCGGTTCGAAAGCAGCGTCCAGAATTCAGGCGCTCGAGGCGCAGAGAAAGTCTCAGCAACAGCAACATGAGCGAAGAAAGGAGCAAATCGTAACCGCTTCGTCCAACGTGCTTCACAAAGCGGTCTCCAATAACTTTCAGTCGCGTTCCAACCCTGTCGATGATTTTCTCAACTCTGACACCGTCGGGCTGGTAACCCATCGCGACTTCAAGGCGCGAAGAGAATTGCTTCAGCGCGGCGCCGAAACAACACAACCGCAACCGCCCACTGCCCACTGTGCTGCCTCGTCTGCCGTCAAACCTCTGAAGCGAAAGGCGAAGCGAACAAAGCTCTCATTTGCCGCGGATAGCGATCAAAGTGACCGTGATTCAGATTCTTCCTCCTCCACACAGTCGAATGCGTCGCCAGAGCATTCCGCCGCATGCAACGCTTCGAAGAAACGTAGACTGGGGAAGGACCCAAACGTTGACACCCATTTCTTGCCGGATACAGACCTTGAACGAGCGCGACAGCAAGAACGCGAGCGACTGAGACAGGAATGGCTTGACAAACAGCAACTCATAAAGAACCAGATTGTGCGCATCACCTACAGTTTCTGGGATGGAACAGGCCATCGAAAGGTCATCAATTGTAAAAAGGGAACCACAATCGCACATTTTCTCACCATGGTCCAGCCTCAGATCAAGCAGCTGCGAAACACTACTGCCGAATCGCTCATGTTCATAAAGGAAGACCTCATCATTCCCCACCACTACTCATTTTATGACTTTATCGTTTCCAAAGCCCGAGGGGTAAGTCTCTTGTACTCCCGTCGATTACCATCTTTTGCAAAATCCCCACTAACATTTCGCTCTTTACTGTCACAGAAAAGCGGCCCTCTTTTCAACTTCGACGTCGTGGAAGACGTCCGTGTAGTTGCGGACGCGGGCAAAGAAAAAGAAGATGCTCATGCTGCCAAGGTCGTGGAACGACGTTGGTACGAGAGAAACCGTCATATTTTCCCCGCTTCGCGTTGGGAGCTGTATGATCCTACAAAAAAGTTCTCCAAATATACCATTCACGGAACTTAGAAGCGGTTCGTTACTTGTCATCATGAGAAGCGTTCCCGAACAAGCTCAAAAAGAGCGCGAAGCCCCATTGCTTCGCCACCTTCCGGTCTGCCAGGGCTGGACGTGCCGTTATACGCCATCAAATCGATGTGCATCCATTTTGCATCGCCCACGAATTCCTTCAGATAAAGCGCGGCTGTGATGGCGCCTCCGAGCCCGCCACTGCTGCAACTCTTGATATCTGCCAACGGTGTGTCAAGCAGTTTGCGATACGGCTCATGAAGAGGCAATCTCCACACCAGATCTTCCACTTTCTTGCCCAATGAATACAGCTGATCCGCAATCTCATCATCGTCACAAAACACCCCGGGGATGTCTGGCCCTAATGCCACTCGTTGCGCTCCGGTTAGTGTTGCGCAATCGATGATTAATTCCGGATCGTCTTCTGTTGCTGCAACCAAGGCATCCGCCAAGATGAGACGGCCTTCGGCATCGGAATTAGAATTAAGCGTTGTCGTACCGTTTCGACTTGTTAGTATGTCACCAGGACGATAACTATTGCTTCCAACAGCGTTTTCCACCGCAGGAATAAGCACTCTTAGACAGACATCCAATTTGGCGTCCATTATCATATAGGCAAGTCCTAGCACATGCGCAGCACCTCCCATATCCTTGCTCATAGTGAGCATCGAATTCGTTGGTTTTAGGCTGAGTCCACCAGTGTCGTAACAAACTCCTTTCCCGACAAGAGTGAGGCGTCTCTCTGCTGATTGGTTCCAAATGAGTTCAATGAGTCTCGGTGCTCTGTCGCTGGTGGCCGCCCGCCCAACGCGATGTACTTGGGGAAAGTCGTGTTGCAGAAGTTGTTGCCCTACAATGGATGAGGAACGTGCAGCGTGCTGAGCTGCCAAAGTAGAAACTGCTGCCTCAAGGTTCGGAGGCCCAAAGTCTTCTGCCGGAGTTGAGATCATATCGCGCACCATGTACGTGGCATGCAGCGCTCGGTCGACATCTGCTCGTTCTGCACTTCTCGAAGCGGTTCGACGAACAAGGCGTGTGGGTTCTTCGGGTTCTTCGTCTTGCTTTTTGTATTGCGTGAAGGCATAAGCCGTGAGACCCCAAGCAAGTTCAATCGTGCCATTGTCGAAGCCAGCAGCTTCATTTATTGTGTACAACTTGCCTTTCTGCAGACCCGAGAAAGCGGCGGCTAGTCGCCATAAATCTTGTGAGCCAGGCTTGATTGGCACAACAAAACGGTCTATGGATGCATTTTGTGCTGGAACCGGCGTGGGCGATGTGGGGCTGCCATGGGCTGTGAGCCATGCTTTCTGCACCGGAAGTTGACGTTCAATGTACTCATCCCATTCTCCTTTCAGAACGAGGTCTAAGAGGATTCCTCCGTTAGAATCTGAGAAACTGGATCGGAAGCGATTGGCTGAGAGTACGGAGGACATTCCGGGATCAGTAGCCTTCGCTGCCGAAAGCGTCATATAGCGTCTCCGTGAAATTTGTTTTAAAGGTGTGGCGCGAGTGCGGCACGGAATTGGGAGCCGTACAAAAGGAACAAAGTAAAGTCGATTGCTCATCGCTGAAATGATGAGGTCATTTGTTCTCAGATGTCTTGATTGCAGCTCCTCTATTCGTCACACTCTTAACTTCGCGACAACCAGTTTCGATGCGCCTTTCTGATACCACAATCAAATGTGTAGATACAATTGAGAGCACCGCGGAGCCGGATGAAGTTGTTCTGTTGTTCAACGAGGTGAGCAGGATCTTTGATTCGTCAGAAGCCACTTGTCAAAAAGCAGAGCGGCATCTGGAAAGGGTGGCGCGGACATGATTGGTGAAATCCAAAATTAGCATCTCAACCCCGCATTTCGTGGAAGAGCTCAACAGGGAACCTTCCTCAGCATAATTGCTTGCAGTTATGCTCAGCGGCGTTACCCTTGGGTACTTGAGATTGCTCATGACATGCAGCCTTCACGCCATTTGAATCGTGACCGCCAACATTGACATGATCGTTAGCCTTTCCCATCCCTTAATCCATCTACGAATTACCAGTCAAAGCTTCTGTGGGAGGTTGCATACTTAAGATTCCTTGCAATGGCCGCACCGCTTGTTCAATACGGTATTCAAGACATGAACATTGCATTTATCACCACTTCTCCTTTTAAACTGAAGTCATTCCGCATGAAGTCAAGAACATCAGCTTTGAAAATGTCACATGCGATAGGATCTATTGGAAGAACTGCATGGCCTCCACCCTCTCAGATACCACCGGTCATTAATTCCAAACACTCCCCTTCGTATTATTCACTTCGTCTTCCAGAAGAAAAATTTTTTGAGGGGTGGTATTTGAGGGTGTCTCTTCCTGAAACGGATGAGAGTTTTGCCTTCATGTTTGCAATTGAAGCTCCGGGCGAAGGTACCGTGCAGCTGCTTTCGTCAGACGATTCGTTGTATGTATCTAGACTACCAAAAGATGCTGGCCGGTTTTACGGAAGTACGAGTAGATTCGATATTGGGCACTGGATTGACAAATCAGAGACGGAGGATGGTCGACATGATTCCATGACCGCCGACGACTCTGCGATGCAAGGGTATCAAATATGCGATATATCTTGTCACGGGCTGTTTACCAGTGATGGCGAACGAATGAGTTCAAAGCAGATTCAGTGGGGCATTGATTACACACCGATGTTAACTTGGGGAACGCGCGGAAGCTCACGTCATACCTCTACATGGCTTGCGAAGTTTGGAATCTTTGAACCGGGGTATCAAGTTCTAATGGCGCATGGAGCGATAACAAGCGGATACATTCGATGTGGGGATAAGGAGGTGGATGTAACAGGGGGTTCTGTCTATTGCGAGAAGAACTGGGGACGCTCATTCCCAAGTAGATGGTGGTGGGTTCAAGCGAATGCATTCAAAGATGAACCGGACTTAACCATTTTGGCCCTTGGTGCGGTGCGAAAAGTCGTGATCCAAACTGAAACAATCGGGATGCTCTCGGTGCACTACAAGGGGAAAATGTACGAGTTTGCTCCATGTAAGTTATTGCGGCACCAACGTCGTTTATGAATGCGTAGAAGCAGAGCACATGACTAACAATTTGCTTTTTGCAGGGGCTTGTGAGTATGTCAAGTGGGACGTAGAAGAATGGGGATCTTGGAAGGCTTCTGCGAAGGCTATAACAGGTCATGAGATGATTATTGAGGCACACACGAACGAGCCTCCAGTACAGGTTCTGGGACCCTCGAATGAGGGCATGGTGTACAATATTCGAGACTGCTCACGTGGGGTGCTAAGCGCGACTTTGAAGGACGGAAATGGCGAAATCATTCTTGACAGCATCAAGTGCCGCAACGCTCAAGTGGAGGTCGGGGGCGATTGGGAGGGTCGATGGGTCGCAGAGGTGCCGTCGTTTGCGAGGATTCTGCGAATCTTCGTTAATTCGTTCAACGGGCCTAAGGTGGTGACGACTCCATAGACCTAAGTGTTTGCGCATGTAGGATATCGACGGCGAAACGAAAGCATGTAACACTCGCTGTTCAGGGAGCGGAACAACGGACGCAGTCCGCTTTGAATGTGGCGCTCTGAGTTTTTCGTCAAAGTTTCGCTTTTCGCTTCGCTCTGACGGTACATCGAGACGCGCCACCCCTGTACGACGGCTCATCAAGATCTGTGCTTCAACATGAGCGGGCCACTCATCGAAAATGGATATCAGTGCGTCTCCATCAAGCTTGTGGCAGCTCATCGACCAGCGTCGCATCCAAGCCCGCAACAGGCAAGCCCGTCTAAACCGGTCTATAGTAGATTCCAAACTGCGTCAGGAGCAATTGAAGCGCTGGAAGGCCCAACCGAATCATGAAGCTTTCAAGTCAATAGGCGGCCAGATAGGACGCACTATGCTCTTTTCCTGGTTGTTCGATGAATGCAGCTCGCGCAATTTGCGACATTCAACCACTTTTCTTGCCGTCAACTATCTGGACCGAATGCTCTCAAAAGGCTGCGATTCTCCTGCGACTGCGCAAACTACCGCTTCTATATGTATTCGCCTTGCAGTAAAGATGGATGAAGTAGGAGGAGACAACATGCATGTTCCGTTGTTCAAGCACAATCCTGCACCACTGCATTCCGAGTTGTATGTCTTGAACTCATTGGACTGGCAGATGAACGTTCCAACCATCTACTTGTTCTTAACTATGTTTACCGAAATAGTTTGGTTACCGACGTGTTCACGAGATAGAGCAGTGGAATATGCAAAGCACATATCACTCTGTGAGTTTTTCCTCCACAAGTATCGGTAATATTATGAATGATTTCTGACTCACAACGCAGATGTAGATTCCCAAGAGTTTTACCCATCGTCTCTCGCAATGGTGTGCATTCTCTTGCTCGAACAGGACAGTCTATTGCCTCTTCCTTGTAAGGCGCTTGCTTTCGGCCTTGTAGGCGAGGGAAAGGTAAATTTGACGGAGATATCTGATGCTTTCAAGAGGTTTCGGCACGTATGTTTCTCTTCCAATTGTGAAGACCATGACGATGACCATTATCAACGAAATGGAACGGATAGTTCAGCTACCACAGCTTATCCAGATTCAAGCTCAACGCAAACTTCTACGGGTACAACCTGAACGGGACACTCCTTGTACGTATGCCCAGTTGACGTGTATTCGGAAGCATGATCAACGTCACGTCGTGTGTTTGACTATGAGGCAGGAGGCAGGATAGAAGTAGAGTAGAATAGAATGGCCTGTATGAACTGTGCACTTGTATGTTCAAAAAAGCGAAGGGTTGCGAAGTCTATGATTTCGGGTTAGTAAGCTGCCAGCCTTTCTTAGTCGCAGTAAGCGCAACAAGAGCCCTTAGGACTTCGAATTTCTCCATAGATTTCTCTCCCATGGCGGTCATAAGCGATTTGCTGCTCACAGGTGCATTATCTTGAGAGTGCAAAAATGTAAACACCTTCTCGTAAAAGGCATTGATCTCTGGCAGCTTTCCCGCGCGAATCTTAATGTTGCGAGGCAAGCGATTATAGGAAGCTTTCGAGATGGGTTCAAACGAAGGAGGTGTGGCGAAATTGGAGTGAGCAGTGGGCGAGGGCATTTGAGACGAGCTGGGCTTTTGTTTCTGTTTCTGTTTCTGTTTCTGATTTTGCGTGGCATTTCGCGGAGGTTGCCTGGGGACGGGGGATTCGACATTTGGGCTCTCCAGAGATGCCACTCGATATGGATCAAGATCAATCTGTTCCTGGGGCGGGGGTACGTGGGCGGAAAGCGCGTCAGTAGTTGCCTGGAAACTGGCTACGAGTTCTGCTGTGTGTCGATGCAGTTGGAGCGAAGGATCAACAAGGGGCGCGACGCGAGAAGCGAAGTTGTGACATTGATCGAGTTGACGCTGACATTGCGAAACGACTTGAGCCTTGCTCTGGTAGATGTGGAGCATGCGCTGGCGGAGCTCCGGCAACTGTTTCTCCAACTTGCGAAGTGTTGAAAGTAAGGCGAGTGCTTCGGAATGCGGACCGAGTTCGGCCTGCAGGCGGTCGGACAGCTGGTTGACCTGCGTATTAGCGCTGTTGAGCGCGACGTGCAGCGCGTCTAACGCGGCGTGAGCAGAGGCAGTCATGTTGGAGAAGATGGATGCTGTCGAGGACTGCCGGATGTGAGGCTGGTGCGATGTGAGACTGCTTATCTGCCCCATTTGAAGTTTGAAATTTGAAATCATCATTTTCTGCTGCCGGCCCCGGGAACTTGCCCCTCCGGATGCAAGAAGTCGGGGTACATGGACCGTGGCATGGAAAATGCATGTTTGGGTGGTTTGAATATGAGGTAGGGCTTTTGCCAGTCACCTAGCCCAATCACCTTACGACAACAATGCGATGTGATCACCTTGAATTGGATCATTCCTGGCGTTACCATTGCATCCAACGCTTCTTTGTTTACGCCTTGGATGTTCGAATTAAGCACGGACCAAAGTTCACTTTGCCTGTGTCTGCATTAATACATAGCCTTCGCTTTGAAACTGGAACTACAACTTTAAACATTTGCGACTGGGAAACGGACTTGGTATATGATGACAATCGTCAATGCGCTCGCTTCGATGATAGGAACGTCAAATACTTCCGACATCCCCAATTGACAGGCTCCTGCGATTGTTTCTTCCAGAAACACAGCCTTTACAACGGACAAACTTCTATTGCTTTGAAGTTGCCCAAAATGGGATTGTTACATAAGCGGAATCACGCTGGATGCATCCTACTCTTCAGTATGGTTATTCTATCAGTGCAGACTGCACTGATCCATTCTTCAAACAGAAACGAAGAAACGAAACGGCCGAGGAGCACTTCCCGTGAGATTGTCGGCATCTGGCCAATCACCAAGCTGATGTCCTTACTGGGACCGACCGTATCGATATACATATATCATCAACTATACAACCTTTTCGAAAAACACGGTCCACTCTTAAGTGCAAGGTTTCAAACCGTCGTCAAGAAACTCAACTCGAATATTGACAACGGATCAGAAAGCGGCCGGCTTCGCTCTATACCGCAATCGTCTCGGAAGGAAGACAATCCATTTGTGCTAAAGATTGCAAACGAAGTTATCCGCATTACTAATATGCGCCTCAGGGAGAAGGCGGTTGTTTCAAGAATTCAGATGGATGATGACCAATACGAACTGAGTCGGAGACATGCAGCTTCTGATGTCGCTCGTGTGGCCATCAACGTCCTTGAAGACGTACTCAAAGACGGATGCGGCGCAGCTCTTGATTCAGAAGAAAAACTCGCCGTGCAATCCATGATTAAGGGATCAATTGCGCAGTATTCCATGAACCGATCATGGCATAATCGCCTTTTCCGCGTGATGTGAGCACCTTCGCAACCTTCCACAGGTAATAAGATCTTTCTTGCGTAGATTCATACGGCGAGGGTCGCATGGGTTTTCCATTGTAAGCCGCCGTTGATAAAAGAGGAAAAAGAATCACAATATGATCTTGATTTCAACGCTTTTTTCGTCTGGAAGGTCTCTTCACGCGAATGGGCACACCTTCAAACCCGAATTCATGACGGATTGCATTTGAAAGAGATCTAAGGTAATTCATCGACACAGCAGACGACCCATCCAACCTAAACATTGGAGGGCGAATCTTTTTCTGTGTAATGAATTTGGTTACTCCAATACGATTTCGGCGCTCTCCTCTTGTCCCACCACCGACGGACATGCGTTCATTAAAGTTTTTCACAAATCGGTTGAGAGCTGAAGTAGGTACTCGCCTCTCCCATCGCCCTCTAGCACGTTGAACAGCATCGTACAAACGTTTGCCCTGCGTTGGGTCATCCTCCCAGTACTTTGCTGACATCTCTACAACTTCCACACCCTTCAATTGTTCCAGCTTATTATCGACTTCATAGCGCAGCCGGGCTCTCCAGTCAGCCATGTCACTCTCATGTAACGCATCCATCTTATTAAGTACAAGCACAACAGCGCGTCCCTCTGTGATAATAACGTCCATGAGCTTGAGGTCTTGACGAGTAAGCGATTCTGTGGCATCCATTACAACTACCACGACATGACTGGATCTGAGAGCTTGTAGAGAAGCTCTTACCATAAGCCTTTCAAGATTGTCAGAGCTAACTTTAGTTTCAGCGCGGACCCCAGGAGTATCAACGAGCCACACGGGTGGGTACTCAGGCCGCTCATACTGCGCATTCCATGGGCACAAAACAGCGTCACGTGTGACACCAGCGGCGGCGGCGACAATTGAACGTTGTTCGCCAACAAGTCGGTTGAGTAGTGTAGACTTGCCGACGTTCGGGCGACCAACGATAGAAACAATGAGTTGCCTAAGCGGCTGCTCGCGAAGGCGCGCTGAAGTGGAAATCACCAGCTCGTCGTCAAAAGATTGACGTATCTGAATCTCCGCGTCACTAACATCCGACGGGGAATCTTCTGCGGGTTGCGGCGGCTTGTGCTCGATAGCGGGAAGCGCAGGCACGTGGCGAATGCGCTCATAGAGATCGGCAAAGCCTAGAGCTTGTTCGGCAGAGATGAGAACAGGATCACCAAAGCCAAGCTCGTAGGCATCAATTGCTCGTTTGTCCGAATCGGCCACATCGCATTTGTTGGCGACAAGAATAAGGGACTTTTGCGGCGTGAGAACCGAGCGCAACCACTTGGCATGCGCATGGTCCAAGGCGGTGACTCCAACCGAGGCGTCAATAATAAAGAGAATGAGGTTGGAATGGTGAACAGCGCTGATGGTAGCAGCTTTCATGTGGGCATACACGCGACGGTACGCAACGTGCTCGCAATGGGCCACAGCATCAACAAGCGAAGTACCCTCTGCAAAGGGCACATCATCGGCCGCACGGACGGGCTCCTGCAGACCGACAGCACTCTCCAACCCCGGGGTGTCGACAACCTTGAGCAAGAGGTCAGCCACGGCGCCAGCAGCCTCCCTCGAGTCCCTGGTGACGCCCGGCAGCGGATGAACGACGGAGCGCACAAACGCAAGCGGTGGTGAGCCGTCGGCGTCGGTTTGACGGCCGCGCACGGCGGCGGCCAGCCGATTGAACAGCGTGGACTTTCCCACGTTGGGACGCCCCACAAGCGCGGCAGTGAGCCTCGTATGCGCGTACACAGTTGGCGCCGGCGCGCTCCTCGCGCCAGCGGCGGGCACCGCCACGCGCGCGGTAGCGCCCGCGCGCGCGTCCGCGTGCAGCGCTCGCACAACAGAAAGCAGTCGCATCCGCATCGCCGCTCAGCGGAATCGCGACGCACAGATCTCAGAGCTGCTGGGCGGCCGCGACGGGCGGCGTCGAAGCAAAAGATCACGCGCACGACACGCGCGGGACACGGCGGCGTGTGGCGCGCGCGTGGCGCACGCGTGGCTCAAAGTGAAAGTTGGCGGCAAAGCTCAAAAAAGCAAACGCGCCCAATTCCCGCGCTTTGTGCGCGGACCGCGCGCAGTCCGAACGGGCCCGCGTGGCGGCTGTGCATTCGATGATGCGAGCGACTTCGTCGCTGTTGTCGCGACGAGCAACGGCCGCGTCCGTTCCACGCGCTGATGGTGTACGCTCCGCCGCGCCGCCACCTAGCACAATCTCGCAACGTTTCACCGCGCTCTCCCACACCACCCCCCTCCCCCCCCCTTCCCTCCTTCTCCTCACGCCTAATCACCTTGCCTCACCCCCCACCCACCTAACGCGCCCCCTCCATCGCG
>JASCIV010000285.1:0-26343 GCA_030374735.1 Gracilaria caudata
GGCGCTTAAGTCTTGTTTACTCAATACTAGACGATCCTAAGTGGAGCTCTTAGAGATAGCACGTGTAAAATCCGAAGTGGAGCCACCATGTACAGAGTAGAACCCGTCCTGGGTGGAGCTCCCACAAAGACTGGCGAGATTTGAAATATTACTTCTACGCAAATGCGTGAGCTGGAGTGGAGCTACCACAACCAGCGCACGTCAACTACTGCATTGTTGCACCAGGGAGCTTTACTACTCTCTGAAATATCGGTCAGGCATATCAAAGCGAAGCAACTGTAAGGCTGGAGAAACGCATTTTGCCAACTTGCAAAGCTGAAGCGCGACAGCAACCCCTTCGCTAACTGTGGGAACGATGCAAATTCGCGTCGATTTCATCATTCGAGATTGTAGCAACAGAGGGACCTTACCCCTTTAACAAAATATTCCATTTGAAGGTTTGTAGATCAGCCAATCAGCGTGGCACAAAACTGGCTCTACTTCCGCTTCTATATATGAGAGAATCATCGCCCTCGACGGAGAGCTCCTTGATTTCCAAGCGTGCAAGCACGCATTCCAACTCAGAAGCCTTTGATACCATCCTTCTTCGTCTTTCTCTTTCATCTACTGTACCTATCAAACATGATCAAATCCTTCCCTCTGACGTGTACCTTTCTTTTGCTTTTATGGAATCCCTATGTCCACGCGATACAGATCAGAGGAATATTCTGCACTTATGATCAGGGCTGTGGAACAGATGATGGATATTCAGTGGATTGTGGAATACACAGTTTGACGGATGGTGTGTCAATTTTGAAAACCATGGAGGATGGAGAATCCTACATCATCGTGCAGAAATTGGAGTTACCAAGGAATGCTCTCGGAATCTCGCTCGATCCTGACGATTCGCCTTTTCAGTCTCCAATTCCCACCACAGCCCCATCGCCGGCTGTCCTACCTCCAAACAGTGTGCCACTCGCAGTACTGGAACTTCCTCGCTGTTACAGAATTCCTCCAGGAACGTTCAGAGCCGGCCGGTACTTTCCTTTTGTTGCAAATATGCATTTAGAATGTTTTCCCATGGTTCCCCGTCCAAATCTGATGAAGTGCATACAAACCGCAAGCAAAACCTGCCATGAGACCAACAGCCGTGACCCATGTCGAAGAACATAATCGATAGAGAACAAAGTTTCTTTGACTTGAGATGAAGTTGGCATGTATTTCGCCAAGTAGTATCGTCGAGAATCATTTCGGAACGTCAGTTGCGAAGCCCTCAACGGGACGTGTTCTTCCCGAATAGAAATCGAAGCGATTATCACAGCTTCCCGAACCTTGGCCGAAAACGACCTATTCAATTTGCATTCAAGAACCATAGATACCTCCCATATTTCCCATTTTTATTGATCCAAACCCGCTAATGGACTTCCAAACCCCAAAGATCCTGTTCCAAAGGAAATGAGTAAAATAAGGGATCGGAAGCTAACCAGCAAGCCGCAGGTTAAGCTCACTGCACTAGAATTAATTTTAAAGTTCATTTCGCAATTCCTAGTGAGACCGATTGTGCTGTGCTTGTTCTGCGACTGGGATACCTTCAACCTATGCCACAAAAAGATTAATCTTCATCTATTTGATCGAAACGGTACTTTTTGACCTGTAGGACGTGCCGATAATCTACGAGGGACTACCCAAGCTGTATAGGCAACGTACCATCAAGCTCTGTCAACGAAAAGGCAGTAAGGCTCTGTTTTACAGGTAATCTGCCTTGAGTATTTTTGCGTCAATGATTTGAAACATATCAAGTCGTGGTACCTTTCTACACGTATCTGTTGTGTTGTGACACTTGCGTTATCCAATCGAACTGCACAAACTTTCTTTTATTTCACGCTGCGAGAGGAATGAATTCGCATGACTACAGCCTGCAATCTTTGTTGCTCACCCAACTCGAGCGCAAACACAGGCGTAATCCGTCCGGAACCATGTGCTCCTCATTTCTACGAAGCAAATCGGACTGTTCTGAGACCGCTAAGGTACGAAGAAAAGGTTTTTTTAATGCTCTTCGCATGGAGACGCCAACATGCTGTACTACTGACAACTAGATCTAACCGACAAAATGGCAAAAATTGACACATATCAAGCTTGTGCACAAGTGACACAGATGCGGCATAATTTGGGTACTGTCATTGGTGGACACGTTTACAACATCTGGATCGAGATGATTGTCAGAGAGAAATGACAGCGATCCAGATTGCTTACAGTGACATACGCTTCTGTTACTGTGCCATTTATATATAAAAAGCGAAACAGTCTTAGCAGTAGTGGAGAACGACCCTGGTCCGATTTCGAAAGACCTTGGCTGTGGCCATACGGGAATTGCGGGGAAAGGGTGTGAACGTGATGCACTACAGTAAGTGATCGATGGCGAAAGACTTCCCTTCCTCTTCCTCGTCTACACCAGAGTCGCCTTTGATAAGGGGTGCGGGGGAAGAAGAGATCGGATAACAGCGAGAGAAAGGCAAGTTGCATGAGCCGTGAATAATGTTTTCCAGCAAACAAAGAGGTTAATGCTAGGGGCTAAGGCTCTCGGCGTCGGCTCGCCCGCCCGTCGTCATCCGTCCATTTCTCTCACGTCTCATGCTCAAGAAGTGGTTGCGCATTTGGGACATGAGCATGTTCCAAATGCGCTACCATTTCTTTTCCCAGGACCCCGTTGGGGCTCGTAGCGCTATTCCCCACCCCCACCCCATCCTTCTTTGAGATTTGCTGTTGATCTGCTCCGTTGCACATCACAAACCGAGTTAAGGAATCGCTGTCCACCACCATGCGAATGCTTGCATGCTCAATCGGGTAGCTCTCATCATCCGACGCTCGCTTCGTCTTGCAAGCGACATCAAACGCGTTTCCGACGTTGTAGAACCTCCCGCCTTGCTGAACGGTAGTCAGAATGAAAGCGACCAACGAAATGACCCAAGAAGTCACCAACACGATAGCAATTGGCGTCGGAATGCTCGTTGCCCGTGCGCCTTCCTCCTCAAACACGCAAGTGTCGTTCACTGCGTCCAGCAGCACGCTGTTGCGGAAGAAGATCGAGTAACTAGACTCATACACTGCATTCTGCGCCATCCTTGTCGCGAAAAGTTTCATGTGCTCGTGGAATGGAAAATACACTTCGCTTCTTCTGAACGGTAGCTTTTCCTCCATGATGGCGTATATGTTGTACGCATCCGTCAACCAAAGCACATTGTCAGTATTGTTGTCTCCGTGCTTGGCTCTCACGCAAAAGTCCTCAATTACGGCTGGCACGCATGATAACGTAGTATCTGCGGTGGAAAGCTCGCGCTCGTCTTTGATTCTGAACTTGAAGTACACCTTCTCACTGCAGCTAACATGCATTTTCTCGGACTCGAGGCTGAAGTTTCCGATACGGATCGACACCTCATCACCTTCCACTGTTAGGCATGATGTCACCGTTGCACGAGCCTCGAGCGAGAACTGGTGGGTCTCGAATCTTGTCTGTACGCTTGGTCGCACGGAGACACACGCTTCGATTCGCTCAGTTTTGGTTTCGAACGGGGAGGAGAAGGTCGAATAGTTCACTTCGAGCACGAGAAAAAAAATAAGTGCAAACACAGTGACAAACCTGATGCGGTGCACATGAGATCGTATTCGAATCAATCGATGGCGTTTCAGCCGCGCGCACTCGTACATGTTGTTCAAGTTCTTGAAAGTTTTGAGAAGTAGGAGTTCCATGAGGACATTGATCAATGCGACTGCCACACTCACAAATGGCGACGGAAGCACAATTATTACCATCGTTATACAATCATAAGCAGGTGATCTTCTGCTGCATTTCCCGCAACTTTCAGTTCACAGAGAGAAGGCTCGGCGCGGTTCCTTCGTATTTGCCCTGGTTGTCTTGAAAGATGGTAATAAGTCACTCACGATTAATGAAAGAAAAGTTAGCGGTAATTATCTGTTTGGGGGCTAGCTCGTGGTTACCGAGGTCTTATTGTTGTGAGCTGCGAGATTCCATTGAAGCATTCGGGCCTTTCAAGAATTAATACTCCTACTGACCAACCAAAACAGACTAAAGGACTCCTCCCCTTGTACAGACATTCCGTCGAAAGTGCCAAGTGGAGTGGAGTCAGCTCGACCCTCCTATGCAACATTTTGTTTTTCATGTAAATTTGACATGATGTTCGTTCAAGCTGTTATTTTAAGCACAAGCTACCCAAAGGTCTTCTTCACGTCTGATTACCATAGCAATATTTACTCTCTGAAATTCCAATGGAGGGTTTGAGGCTGTTCCTCATTGTTGAGTGCATTGCGTAGAAGGCTCGTTTTACACAGAAAAGAAGCGCTTTCCCAAATCAAGGGAAATGAACGCAATTGCTGAACGCGAATGCACAGTTCGATGTGCACGGATGCTTTCTGCACAACTGCGGGCCTCCAAGAGATCTGACGACTTTCAATTTTACTTGCATGACTGTCTATATGGACATATAGACGTGAAGATATTCAAAATACTGAGTGGTTCGTCGGCTGCGACGAATTGTCTCCGTACTAATTCTTAGAGTGGTGAGCTTCCAATGCCTGCTGAATTAAATGTCACATATTATGCGCTCAGCGCTTGCAAAAGTCAGGCAACAGCGGATGGTTATGAAGGCTTGAGATATCGCACACTGAGCCAGAGGAGAGTACCGGGTGAACCCCCAGTTGCTTTATAGTGGAGCAGTTCCACTTCGCAACTAATATTGACACTACTCTTCCCTTTCGCTACCCAGTTTCAATCAACTACTGACAAATGCGGATGTAGCTTGCTTACATGTGCCTTTTTCCCCTCTTGTGTTGTTGGTGACCACCCTAAACTTATATCTGCCACCATTTCTTCTTCCTTACTTTGGGCAGCAATTGCACGAAGAAACGACGAGTGCCACCCTCAACTTCAGCTGATACCATTGCATTACCAACATTCATGTCATTGTTGCCTTTGGAAGGCAACATCACCTTTGCCCAGTCAAGCGGTTCGCTCAAGTCAAGGAAAGTGTTCTTGCCGTAGCATGCTACGCAAAAGAAAAGCACAAAAGAGCCAAACCAGATTGCTAGCAACACAGACATGATAGCCACAGGAACTTGGGTGGCATTCTGAGGTTTGAAAAACGTACAAGTTGACGACATAGAGCCTAGGAACAGTTTAGAAAGCAAATTGTCCGTCTCCGCTGCACTCTCGTTTACAGCTGCTTTCAGCAAACGATTGCTAATTACATCCTGCGATTCGGGCTGGAAAAAGAGCCTCACTTCAAGGAACTGCGTTTCATTCACCGCGCCATCCTGCTCATACTCAATAGGGGAGAAACTGAAAACGCCGTTCGATAGTATTGTAAATGAGCAGAACTCTAGACCCCATCCATTCACGCCGCAATATCGCTTTGCATGTTGCGTAGGGCGTTGCGGGCGATCACGATAGTGAAGCTCGAATACTGCTTCTTCAGTGCATGAGACAGCGGTAGAACTGAGACTGAAATTGCTCAAACGAACTTGGAGTTGGTAATCCTTGTACCGATAACAAAAGGCTTGCGCCAGATAGCTTCTGGTTGGTTGTTCAAAGGAGGTAAACACCTGACCGGTATTAATTCCTACCTGCACACATGGTTCAGTAAAAGGAACCTTCCGCACCTCGTCTTCAATACTACCACCAACGGCGAGCTCGATGACCGCAAAAACAGCGATACAGGCGGTTGTGACAATAGAAATTGTTTTCTGGTGCTTGCGAACGTAAACAGGTTTGCCTTTCGTCAGTTTACGGTATTCACGATGTGAATTGATTGAAAGCACAGCAGCAGTGAAAGAGAGTTCGGCGAGAAGAGTAACGATAGTGATGAAGAGTGTAACAAATTGAGACTTGACGTTAATGACAACCATTTTGCCGACCTCACTGTCCGCGAGAGATGGATTTGAGCGTCCCAACTTTTCTGGGTGAATCTCTTTTCTTGGAAGAGGACGCAGTGGTTGCAAAATTTGCATTTAATGGGAACTGAAAGACTTCGGGCCTTAACTTCAAAAAAGTTTTCTTATGGCTCAAGGTCAAGCGCCTTGCCTATCCAAAAATTGAATGCCGTATAGTTGTATTTGACGACATATCCCTAAGACGTTTCATCAAGAGTATGGCCCATTTTGAGCTTTGGTGCGTGGTGCGTTGGAAGTCATTGGGTTGCTACTTTGGACGTCAAGGCAAGATAATCTCAGTTGGTGGTACAATGATACTGCTCATTAAATAACCATTACTGTCTTGCCAGTTCAGACCTTCGACACCGCCAACGTTCAATACTTTGTTCGTAACGGTTCGCTAAATGCAATATAGCTGTGAGACCGGGTATTTCTCCCAGCCCATGACAGTTGCGTGTGCTATGGTTCCATTAAAATGAAGAGGCAAAGGAGGATATTGAATGAATGAATGAATGAACTTTGAGTGCAGTAACCATACATTTCAGGTATTTCTTGTTTTAGTTGGGGACCATTTATGAATCGACCATAATCACACGTTTCTTTTCCTCGAAGAGGTTCAGATAATGACAACAATACGGGTATTTGAAAAGAAGATACACGAGAAAGGGCAAGTGATGAGTTTTCTAATGACTTGTGCGTGCCTGCGATGGCGCGTCAGGGTAACTTTACTGCAGGGGTAATTCTGGGATATTAGTCAGCCCTGACAATTGAGAAGTTTTACAACAAATTCTGAAGTATTTGATTCCATGCCATGATTTGCGCGGCTACGGCAGTGTATCCAAACAGAGTAACAGTAGTGCCACGATACTGCATGCATTAGTCAGGTAGGGTAAGTACCTAGGAAATTGTGCTAAACGAGAAGTTCAGTAGTGCGAACTGGGAAAAGCTGAAGCTTATGAGACCTATCAACAGGAAAGCTCACGTTGAGTATATCAACCCAGGTTGTGGTTGAGAACGAAAGTGCCAACACCGGGATGTTACCCCCGAACACAAAATACCATTGAACACCTGGAGATATACCAATCAGAATTCCCATTACACGACCTACATGCTCATCACCCGGCCTCCTGTTGGCATCAATTTGGCATACTTCCCCTTCAGTATATAAGAGAATTGTCGCCTTCGACGGAGAGATCCATCCTTTTTACCTGTTCCGCCATCCCTTCCTGCTCAAGAGCCTTTGATACGAACCATATTGTCTTCCTCTCTCTTTTTTGTTTGACATACCCAACATGACCAAACTCTTAATCTTGGCGTGCACGATTGTTCTCTTCGTATGGAATCCCGCAGTCCATGCACAACAGGTCCGGGCAATATTCTGCACTTATGATCAAGGCTGTGGAACAGATGATGGATACGTGGTGGATTGTGGAGCACAAAATGCAACGGATGGTGTGTCAATTTTGAAAACCATTGAGGATGGAGAATCTTACATCATCCTGCAGAGGGTGGATTTGCCAAGGCAAGCTCTCGAAATCTCGTTGGATCCCGATGACTCGCCGTTTGTCACTCACTCTACACCGCCATCCCCGGTTCCTTTACCGCCCAATAGTGTGCCTCGCTTCATACTGGAACTTCCCCGCTGTTTCAGAATTCCTCCAGGACTTTTCCGAGCGGGAAGATACTTTCCTGCTGTTGAAAGTTTTACTATAGGATGTAATCCCAAGGAACCTAATCGTATTGTGAAGGATTGTTTGATAGCGGGAACCAAAATCTGCCACAAGAAAAGGAGGCGTCACCCATGTCGACGTTCATAATCAGAAAAGAAACGACATTCACTGCGATTTGGGATGAAGTTGGAATGACTTTCATTGTCACAGAGCTTCCCAGCATCTCCGAGAAACATCGGTCAGAAACGTAACTCGAATGCCGTGGAGTTCTACGGGAAAAGTTCTTCGCGAAAAGAAGTCAAAGCGATTCTCATATTGATCTAGATCGCTAACAGACTTCAAACCCCCACGATTCAGTTCCATTTCAAAAGGTAAAGGCGTGAAGCGATGGACCGGGGGCTTGGCAGCCAGCTGCTGGTTAAGCGCGACGGTACCAGATTAAACTCAATATTCGTTTCGCAGTTCCTAGTGAGACCGATTGCACTGTGCATGTTTTTGCGACTGCCCTACACTCAATTTATGGCGCAAAAAGACTGAACATCATGCACTTGAACTAGAAAGCCCCTTTTGACCTCCGTGTGGCATGTCTGCTATTCTTGAAACTTCACGTAAGATGTGCCAACAATCTGCGGGCGACTTACCTTAGCCGTACCCGCGACATTCCATCCAGCTTTGTAAACAAAAGGCAATTAGGCTCAAATGCGGATCAATGATCATTTGCTTGAGTTTTGAAAGTGATACAGGTAATCTACCTTGAACATTTTCACGTCCATGATTTGAACATCTCATGGGGGGGGTGTGGAATAGCTTTGTAGACCTATCTGTTGTGTGACACATGCTTTTTCCAATCGAACTGGCACAACTTTCATTTTTTCCACGCTGCGAGAGAAATGAACCGTTAACGTTCTCTAGTCTTTGTTGCTCATCGAACCCGAGCGCACACACAAAGGAGACATGCGTCCAAAAAAAAGTATTGTCTACCCAAGTAGTACGGTCTTCCAAGACTTGGAAGACCGTAACTTAGTTACGAAGGTTGTTTTGGCATGTTCCACGTATGGTGACGTGAACACGTTGTACTAGGTCCGACAACTAGATCAAATCGACAAAATGACAGAAACTGACACAGGGCAAACTAGATCTAACTCAGCAGTGCATTTGGACAATTGCTCAATGATTTAGATCTGCATTAGGTGGACACGTTTACAGCAACCGTAGTGTAAATAATATTTATTATGCATCTGTTAGGTGGACACGCATAACCAACGTCATTGCTCCAGATTGTTTACAGCTTGAAAGTCCCCGACGAACCTAGAGTTGAACTTGGTACGCGAAACGTAAGGTTAGACTGTGCCGATCTTCTCGGCGTGAAAATTGGCCTCAGCTTGAGAAAACACGTACGGGAAGTCGTCGGGGAACCGCCTAAGCGCTGCGTGCCGCCACCACACTCATTGCGTGAAGTGTAGCAATTGCTCCATGTTTGCACACCTGCGTTTTACTGCTTGTGCGCATGTAGAGCCAGGCTCACAGGGCCCGTTCCTTTTGTGGTGAAAAATGGCTGTTGTTCTCGCAAGAGCAACCATGAGCCTGCGGCAAATTTTCGCCTTTTGATTTCACTTCGCTTCGTGGGTTGGTACCCCGACTATGTCTTGTTTTCGAACACTGCTCGAGAAATGGTGGTTCATATGAAAACAACAAAGGGAAAGGCATGAGTCTTCCTCATCACTTTAACTGCTAGTCTGACAGGATTGTGTTCAGAGGTTTGTATGGATAGCCAGTCAAGCAGTATACATTACCGCGTCTGTCGGCCATGCTTCTACCCTTGTAATAGAGTGTTGCCCACTCCCGTGATTGAAATATTTAACAATACAAAAGGCTTGCTGTTGGGTTGAGTGTGACGTCACCTCTGAAAGGCGGAACAGGGTTATTAAACTTTTTGAATATCTCAGAGCATGACATTGGCACAATGCTTTCTCCCCATTTCTACTGTTACAGTCCGCGAATCAGCTGGCAGTTCGGCACACGCTGAGACTACAAGGGTATTCCACTTGGCCGATGTTATATCACTCAGGGGTTGAAATGAAAAAACCAGGGCAACAAGCCTCGCAAACTAACTGTTCGAAGGCTAAACTGCAAATAGACGCAAGTTCAGTTTCCGGCTATGAGGCTCATGAGCGGTGTCTTTGAAGCAGGAAAGAATTCCATTCCGGTGGATAGTTTAGCATGGTGGTCAGCGTTCATATTCTTGTCCTTAAGCATGTAGGGGGGACTGGGACATCTTTCCCCCATGAAAGATGACTTCCTGGTGTCTCTCAGGGGAGCTCAGGGGTCCGAAGCGTCCTCATTAACCATTTCTACGCTCTTTCTTGTGGCCACGTTCAACACGTTTTTCTTCGTTCCCGCGAAGTTCTTCTCCAGCACCAACACCACACGCCTTCGAGCGTCTTTCTCGCTGCCGCCGTCGTCCAATGGCTCATTTCGTTCGAGCCAATGCTCAGCCACCCCTCTCGCAGTGCTCACGTTGCCGCTGATGTGCATGCGCTGTCGCTGACGTCCGACAAGCAGCTTGAACGCCACGATCGCAATGGTGCTCGTAACCAGAAGAGCTAAGCCCCACACGCTCACCGTCGGCGCCGTTACTTGTCGGTCGCCGACTTCCATCGTCACGTCGCGGTGCCCGTCCACAACAATCCCTTGAACCATGCCGCCAGATATCACCGTCAGCGTAGCCAGCTCTCGAAATGTATACTCGCCATCGTTGTTCCCTACCATCCACGGTAGCATTCGAAGCAGCTCCAGATCAAAGAAGCTCCTCACTCCCTCCACCGCCACAGACATCAGCAATTGAAACCCATCAGCCCCGTCTACGTTCTCGTCAAATAACGCTATCACCTTTCTTCCATCTGCTATGGGTACCAAGCACACCTCCGTGTCCACCAGGTTCCACGACAACTCTCCTGTGTCCCTGTCCTCTCTCCATCGCATCCTTGATAAGCATTCAACAGTCGTGCCGCTCTCGGTCGTGTAGTTTCCCACCCAGAAGATTCTGGGTTGTTCCTGTTCACTCTTGTTAGTCAGTATTCTTTGACCGTCCCTCACGAAGTACGACATGCTGAAGTTCACAGCAACAAAGCTATACTCCTCGCTGGCTCCAATTCTTACATCGCCCACTTCCGAAAGAGCAAACGTTGCTTCAATGTTCTGCACGTCTTTTCCAACCACAACCTGCGATTCATTCCACATGTTCATCGCAACAACGTCAGACGCCTTGAAACTCGAACTTTTTATTGCCTCAGTGGCATTCACATGCTCTGTAAAGTTCTGAAAGCATTTGGCCGATTCCCCAAGAGCAGTAAGCTGATTCGTGCCCGTCATGTTGAACCAAACAGGGACATATGTCATTCGTTGGATGTCATAGCATGTTCTTTCCACTCGTCCTAAGGCGGAACGCATTTTCAGTAACGAACTGGGACCAACACTCAGCAATTCGCTCACATCAGTAGCTTGGTTGGACAGACGAAATGTGTGTGTGCTTGTTATCCATACAGATTCGGCACTGGTGGAGAACTCAAGAGCTATTTCCAAAATCCATGCCATTGCAACCGTGAGAAACAAAACCCATCTTCCCGTCGGTTTCCTGAACCTTACTCCTCGTCGGCAACGCAATCGAATCGAAGAGCTGTCTGGTTCAACCCATCCTCGTTTGACAAGAATACGGTCTGTATTGTAGGCGTAAATGGCATCAACGAGGATGTCTGCGGCCAAACTGATGGTGAGCGACATAACCACATACTTGACCACGTTAAACACGTTCGGATGAAGGAAAGTCAAAGTGATCATACTTTGGAAAACACAACACTGGAAAATGGATGTTCAATGCGCCGGAAGGGAACGGGAATGTGCAGTGGTGCGAATTCTGAACCCTTCTCGTACTTAAGCGCCTCAGTGCTTGAAGGTCTTTTGTCACCGGGTGTAGTGACCATCTCTGCTCTCCGCTCATTGCTCCAGAGAGATATAGGGTATCGTAGCGGCAAATATAACAAAATTTAATGCCCAGTTTCTGTTCAAGATTCGAGTTACTCATATCCGAGGCAGGACAGGCTATCATTGTTGCACCGCATGAAAAATCTTGTCTTGGTTAGCCGAAGATGGCCAGTGACAAGCACTAAGGCTATGTTGGATTGAGACATTCCTCAACTGCAGTCCCGTATGGTGCTTCGACGCACATTTTTACGTCATCTGCAGTGAGAACATTGATAAGTCGTCTAAACAGATGCCACGTCAGGATGAGCTCCATTTCAACCACCAACTTGCCAAAAATCCAAACAAACCCAAGCCTGTAGATATATTTCTTGCATTGTGCTCCCCGTCACCAAGCTCACGAAAGCCTGTAAGGGAAACTAATGAATTTCTCCCTTAATTTACGTGTGCGACTTCAGAAAGCACAGTTCTGCTGTTCGTATGAAGTTTGGTCTTGCATGCTACCCTTGTACAGTATGAAATCTTCACGGCCAAGAAGTCACGCGCTGCGAAAGGAGATCCACTTCTCATGTAAGCTGCTTTTGGCTCGCGTTAGCATGAATACAGGGCTCATACTGTACTCGCGAAGCGAGCGCAATAAACCAACGAGCAAGACCTTGCGTGCGGCATTGTTTGTTAGCACCACTGCGAATCAAGCAAGGCGAACTCGCCAGCCACGCGACACGTAATTTCTGTAGCGTGCGCCTTGCGCGTTGTGTGCACAAACGATAAAATAAAGAGCACCGGGCTCGGGTGTAGTGAGCCCGGCTCAGCCGGCGTTCTCAAAGTCTGACCGCCCGGAACAAGCGGCGGTGCATTTCCTGTCGTACGAAGAGGCTGCTCTCCCACGAAAGTAACATTTGTGCAAATGATAGGCCATCATAGTCGGTGGATACGCAGGGCCGCCATCACTGATGGCTGAACCGCGTATACATCGAGGCATCCACGAAAATCGAGGTCAGCGGCAATCTCAACCCACAATAAAATATGTGGAAAAGAGAGTGCGAAGCAACTCCTAAACCATCGCGATGGAACAGAGAGAGCTTTGTCATATCCTTCAGCATTTTCGAAGCATTTTGGGAATCATGAAACGGATTGTCTCGTAGATAAGACTGTTTCATTCCAAATATTCGTTGCTCTTTCTCAAAGGAGTACAAGCGTACTTAACTATGGACCTTATGGCGATCAACTTCAAATGAAACTTTGAAGCATAGAGCAGATCAATTCGAATGGGTCCGAATTAGAAAGAAAGGTTCTTTGCATGCTGTACGCGTGGTGACGCGAACACGTGGTGCGATGTCAGATAACTAGATCAAAACGACAAAACGGCAAAAATTGACACAAGGCAAGCTAGATCTAATCACAGTGCATTTGTGCAGATACAAAATTTGATTTAGATTTGCATGTGGACACGTTTACAACACCCGGAATTAGATCTACCAGAACGATCTTCCGGTGCCGCTGATTGAATTTCCAAATGCTCTTCAACGTTGAGTGAATTGCAGTCAAGCGGAACAAGACGTTTTCTTTGCTCTGCAAAAGCACACAAGAACTTGTTGACCAATCCTTCTTCTTCACCTATTTCCTTTGGTTTTTTTCTCTGAGGAAATGGTTTGGGCCATAGTGTTATGCAAAAACGGTGGAGGCGTTGAGCACTCGATAGCTGTACGCCAAGGCCAAATTACACTGCTGTCGAGTGCAGATCTTATGCAGACACGTAACGGGGCTCCCGCTTCCTCTAGCTCGTCAACTTTAGTTTCTCCTTCGATAATGAATGAGAGATGATATTTGCCAACCAACAGAGAGGCAATTGCTAGACGCAGTGGCTATCCGCGTCTTCAAGCACGTTCCATTTGGAGTCTGTAAACTTCTCTCACGCCTCGGGTCCCAAGTGCATCATCTTTTCGTCCCTCAAAACTCGGTTGAAGCTCTCAGCGCCAATCTACAAACCCTTCCCATCCTCCTCAGAGATCTGCTCTTGTTCTGCCCCGTTGCACATCACAAACTGAGTTGACGAATCTCTCTCCACTGTCATGAGAATGCTTGCATGTTTAATCGGGTAGCGCTCATCATGAGACGCTCGCTTGGTCTTGCACGCGACATCAAATGCGTTTCCGACGTTATAGAACCTCTTATCGTGCTGAGCCGTAGTCAGGACGAAAGACGCCAACGAAATGCCCCAAGAAGCCACCAGCACGACAAAAATCGACGTCGGAATGTTCGTGGCCCGAGCTCCGTCCTCCTGAAAGACGCAAGTATCGTTCACCGCGTCCAGCAGCACGCTGTTGCGGAGGAAGACCGTGTGAGAATCCTCATTCTGCGCCATCCTCGTCGCGAAAAACTTCAGGTGCTCGTGGAATGGAAAGTACACTTCGCTTCTTCTGAAAGGCAGCTTTTCGTCCATGATGGAGTATTCGTCGTACGCATCCGTCAACCAAAGCACGTTGTCATTGTTGTTGCCTCCGTCTTTAGCTCTTACGCAGTAATCCTCAATTTCGGTGGGCACGCACGATAACGTACTATTGGAAGTTGAAAGTTCGCGCGTGTCGTTGATTCTGAACTTGAAGTACACCTTGTCACTGCAGCTCACACGTCTGTTCACCGACTCGAGGCTAAAGTTTCCGATACGGATGGACACTTCATCTCCTTCCACTGTGAGGCACGACGCAACAGTTGAACGAGCCTCGGGCGAGAACTGGTGCCTCTCGAATCTTGTCTCTACGCTTGTCCTCACGGAGACACACGCTTCGGTTAGGGGAGTTTTGGTGATGAAGGGGGAGGAGAAAGTGGAATAGTTCACTTCGAGAACGAGAAACAAAATGAGTGCAAGCACGGTAACAACACTGATGCGGCGAACATGAGATCGTATTCGAATCAACCGATGGCGTTTCAGCAGCGCACACTCGTACATGGTGTTCAAGTTCTTGAATGTTTTGAGAAGTAGCAGTTCCATGACGACATTGATCAGTGCGACTGCCACACTCACAATTGGCGACGGAAGCTTAATTATTACCATCGTGGTACGAACATAACCAGATAATGTTCTGTTTTGCCTTCTTCCTTTGCAATTCACCGTACCGAGAGACGTTTTGAGCTGGAAGACTCGAACCTATGAGAAAGAAAAGTCCTGGCTAGTTCCTTGAAGGTCCCATCGTTGTGACCTGTGAGATTCTTTTGAAGCATTGCAGCGATGCTGGTCTTGCAAGTGTTCCTCAATCAGATGTCACATGCTGTGTGTGCAAGTCATGCTAAAGCGTTCAAGAAATTACCCCCACGGCGGGTGGTTATAAAGGTTCTGAGATATTGCACACTGAGCAAGAGCAGGGCACCGGATAGATATAGTTCAATTGTGTTAAGGTGGTGCTTTCTACGCTTCTGTAACGAATACTAATACTTTCTACCTTCAGATAACGCAACCCCAATCAGTTACGGACAAATGCAGATATATGTATTGTTCCCTACTTTGTTCATGAGTGACGAATCGTGCTCGCACAGGAATTTATAGTTATCATCATTTATTCTTCCCTAACTTCGGCAGCAATTGCACGGAGAAACGAAGAGTGCCACTGTCAATTTCAGCTGATATCTTTGCATTATCAACATTCGTACCATTGTCGCCCTTGGCCGGCAAAATCACCTTTGCCCAGTCAAGCGGTTCGCTCAGGTCAAGGAAAGCTTTCTTGCCATAGCATGCTACGCAAACGAAAAGCACAAAAGAACCAAGCCAGATTGCTAGCAGCACAGATATGATCGCCACAGGAACTTGGGTGGCATTCCGAGATTCGAAGAACGTGCATGTTGACGACCTAGACCCTAAGAACACTCTGGAAATTATGGCGTCCACGTCCAGAGCACTGTCGTTTATTACTGCTTTCAGTAACCGATTGCTAATTACATCCTGCGATGCCGGTTGGAAAAACAGTCTCACATCAAAGAACTCCGTTTCATTCACCTGACCTTCCTCCTCGCCCAGAACATACGAGAAACTGAAAACGCTGTTCGTTAGACTCGTAAACGAACACTGCTGGAGACCCCATTCATCCATTGCGCAATAAAGCTTTGCCTGATGCGTAGGGCGTCGCGGGCGATCACGAAAGTGAAGCTCGTATACCGCTTCTTCCGCGCATGAGACAGTGGTAGAACTGAGACTGAAATTGCTTAAAAGAACCTGTAGATGGGAATCCCTGAAACGAGAACAAAAGAGTTGCGCCAAATAGCTCCGGGTTGGTTGCTCTATGGAGGTAAACGTCCTTCCCGTGTTGATTCCTACCTGCACGCATGGTTCAGTAAACGGAACCTTCCGCACTTCGTCTTCAATAGTAGCACCAACAGCGAGTTCGATGATCACAAAAACAGAGATACAGACACCTATGACAATAGAGACTATTTTCTGATGCTTTCGAACATAGAGAGGTTTGCCGTTTTCCAGCTTACGGAATTCACGTTTTGAATTAATTGAAAGCACTGCAGCCGTGAAGGAGATTTCCGCAAGCGCGGTGACGACACTGATAAAAAGAGTAACAAACTGAGACTTGACGTTAATGAGAACCATTTTGCGAACCTCAGTGCCCTAAGACATGGAGTTGAGCATACTTGTCTACGTGCGGTGAAATCTTCGGTCGCAAAACGTAGCGGTTACAAATGGGAATTGAATGATATATGTGCCTGGCGTCAACTATGCTGAGCTGTAGATTTTATGGCTAATGTTGAAGCGTTCGGCATCCTGCCTGTCCACAACGTCGAAGCCGATTTGTGAATTATGACGACATATCTGTCAGACGTTTCATCAAGAGCGTGTAACTGTAACCAGACCAAGTCGTGCCCGAAGTGGCTACAGTAACACTTCAAAGTTCAAGGGAACCGTCGAAAACCCAAGTTTTGAGAGAGATGCTGCTAGATTGCTACCCTACGCTTTCTACTTTGCTTTGCTCACCCTATGAAGTTACAGATCATGGTGACGATTCATGAATCGGTCCATAATGACACGTTTGCTATTCGAATTTTTTGCGTGTGAACTGCAACTGAAAGAGAACAGATCTTCCCAGAGATAAGATATCAAAGCACGACTTGAGTGGCCGCAGCAGCGTATGCGACGAAGATAATTTTAATACATCACTGGAACAATCAATTATCAAGGATGACACTGCGCATAGCAGTTGTACGACTGGAGAAACGCATCGAGTGCCAACTGGGATCAGATGAATCACGGTAGCAAACCCTCACCGGTCTACAGAAAAGGAGGCAGACACATGTCGAAGTCAGCAATAGAAACCTTAGTTGATAATTGACACAGAGGGAACTGATTCCCTTCACCAAAATACTGCTGGAGCCTTGCAGAGAAACCAATCAGAATTCACATATCCCATCCCGCTGCATGGTCAGCTGGTTCTCTGTTGGCAACAAACTGGTATCTACCGCCATCTCTACTGTATTTGGGGGAATCATCGCCCTGGACGGAAGGCGTCTCGGGTGCCGGGTCAACCTGGAAAGCAAGAAGCTCTCCTCCATCCCAGCTCAGAAGCCTTTGATACGAACTCTCTTCGTCTTCCTCTGTCGTTCATTGAGTGTACCGAACATGACCAAATTCTTCCTCCTAACATTCACGATTCTTTTCCTCGCATGGAATCCCTTAATCCATGCGGTACAGATCAGGGTAATATTCTGCAAATATGATCAAGGCTGTGGAACGGATGATGGATTCTTGGTGGATTGCGGAGCATACAATTCAACGTATGGTTTGTCAATTTTGAAAACCATTGAGGATGGAGAATCTTACATAATCCTGCAGAGAATGAAATTGCCAAGAGACGCTCTCGAAGTCTCGCTCGATCCCGACGACTCGCCGATTCAGTCTGCAGCTCCCACCACACCGCCATCTCCGGCTGTTTTACCCCCCAACGGTATACCACGCAGAATACTGGAACTTCCCCGCTGTTTCAGAATTCCGCCAGGACAGTTCAGAGACGGCCGGTACTTTCCTTTTGTTGAAGGGCTAAGGCCACGATGTGGGCCCAGACGCACCGGTGAAAATCTGGTCCAGTGTCTGAGAACAGCAAACCAAATCTGCCATGGAAGCGACAGACGTGACCCATGTCAAAGAAGATAATCAGTCAACAGTACCTTTGCTGCGACTTGAGATGAAGTTGACATGGACTTTCAGTTTCACAGAGCTTCGCGGCATCGCCTTGCAAAATCGGTCGGAAACGGAACTAGTGTCTCGTGGTGCTCCACGGGGGCGTTCTTCGCGGAAAGATATGGAAGCGATTATCGTGGCTTTCCGAACTCCGACTGACATAGACCTTCTCGATATGCATACAATTCTTAGAACAGTAAACGCTTCTCATATTTTCCCCCATTTCCGATCCAGACCAGCCAATGGACTTCCAAAACCCCAAGATTTTGTTCCATATCGAAGTGTAGAGAAGTGAAATGACGGATCGGAGGTGTGGGAGCTAACTGCTGGTTAAGTGCGTATGAAGTAACCCCTTTACGTGTATTCCAGTCGAGATCTAGAGCGTCGTACCTTCAGTTCTTGTCGTTTGAATTCTGCGCTCGATGACGTGAGCACAAGGAAAAGCTAAAATGTTTTTACATCTTCTACTGCGATGTTGTTCGTAAGACCCTAAGACGGAGCAACGACGATTACGGCAACTTGCATCAGAACGCATTTCTCACGCGGCGTTCGCCAGCCAAATTGGGGGTGCCCTTCTCCGTTACGTAGTTTTTCCTTCTTAGCATTGCTGTAAAAGGTACAGCATGTCCACATGAACGTCCTGTCAATGATGTACACCGGAACAGCAGGAATTCTTGCTCCCACGTCGCACCCATGTCAACCACGAATCTTACCGAGGGTAACCCTCTTATCCCTCTTAGCCTCTCCCTCTCGCATTCAGTAATCCTCTCGACGGCTGGCTTCCAAGAGCCAGAAGTGCCACGTAGACACGCGGCGCCGTTACCCGGCTGAAGCGCGCGACTCCACTCGCCTCCTACCAAAGGTACAGGTACCATTTCGACGCTCTGGGTAAGACAGTTTCCAGATCGGGCCTCGCGCAACTCCCCCTCAAGGTTACAAAGGCGGAGCCCATTGCCCATGGGCAGGGCAATGCCCACGCTGGTCTTCCGGGCTCTCACAGCCTCGTCGCGAGCGCACAACTCGCCACGATCGCGCCTAGTCGGCTCCATGTGCGAGTAAAGTGCTAATCTTCTGCGCGGGCACCGCCGCCCGTGCGCCGTTGGGCACATGTTCAGGCGTGGTGCTGGTGGTCATGAACGGTAGATCAGAGTGGCTGTTGCGCTTCGCCACGACGTTTGAAGCTTCTGGCATGCCGCTTGACTTGTGCACCGTCTATATCACGTGTCTACCACGTCTGGTGGGAGCTACGATCGGGGTCGCCGCCGCTCGCGTTGCAATCGCAATAGGCGAGCCACTGGGGTCTGTGCTTCCTGCTACGCCACAGCCTCTAACCGCACTGGGAAAGCTAGCACACTTCCCGTGGAGCAATGTGGTCATCTGCTGCGGAAAAGCGCCGCTCTACTTGAGGTCAAGCTGGTTCATATCCTCCTGCGTTGTCTGCTTACCGGGCGGATCGGCGTAAATGGACAACCGCGAGGTCACCGCATCATCCGCTTAGCACTCAATTCGGTTTGAAGGCTTGGCATCCACGCGTTTGCACCTCATCTTGTTGGTCATCTTTACGAGGAGCTTTGCCCTCGACTTGGTGAGACCGTTTGCTTCTTTGCTGTTTTCGCTGGAATGGAGCCCGTGGGCACTTCGGTCTTTCTTCTCTATATGGCTTTGCTTGCGGCTCGGAATGCGCGTTGTCGTTTCGGGGTTGCTCCTTCTCAGAAGACCGATGGTTTGATGGCTCTTCAACATGGTGGTGAGTTTGGAAGCAAAACAAGTTTTGTTTGACCTGATGTCTTCCCTCACGCGTACGCTCTATGGGTTGCGTAATCTTCACAGAGCAATTGCCTCCCTTTCTCGCCGCCGCCACAAACTCTTTGTTTAGGTGAATACAATCAACAGGTCATTGCGTTGTCCTTGTTTACGAATGTCGCCGCCGTTTGCATCGTGAGATTAATGGCGCTGCCGAAGAAGTCGGGATGGCTCACCTGATCTAAGGACAAGGCGGTGTGGCATGCGGCCGTCGATAAAAGATAGATGGACCGCTACGCGTCGGAGTTCTATGGTTTGGATAGCTTCTACAAGGGTACGCTCTATGCTCGTCTCTCTCAGCATGCAACTGCACTCTACAGTTGTCAACGCACAATTCGTACACATCACCATCGTTGATGTTCCCTCAGCGTCTTCACAACTGCCCAACGCCATTCGTTGAAATGGTCCCCATCGTGGTGGACCATGTGAGCTCGAGCGTGTCGATTGTATGCTTCCACGCAGCATAACCGACGTGAGCACACGCTCACGCCATCTGCGTTCAACGCCCACAAGAGTAGAAGTTCTCCAACATGGAACACATCGCCAGTGCCACCGGCGCTCTCTGCCACGCACTTCACCAAATCTGTGTGAACTTGGAACGGCTGCCCCACGGCATTACCACTCGGTACATCCACACACGCACCACGCCGTCGGTGCTCATTACCTCTCAATATACCCAGCCTGTGAGACCTTGGAGCGGCGTCGTATTTCGTTGACAGTTTCCGCCTGCCACGCGTGAACCTGACACATGCGAGTGCCGTCGACGCCGCTTGCCACGCAGTCCGGTGTGTTACACACAAATGCGTCTGTCTTCGTTTGCAGCCACCACCCTCCTTCAGTCTGGTGAGAAAGAAGAACATGGACATTCTCGCACCGGCATCTGGCTCCATCTTTTTCACGGTTGAAATACTTGTTCAACCTTTCAAGCTTCTGACATACGTGATACCACCAGAGCATTCTCTCGACAAAATCCAGATCGCATCAGGTACATGTGCACAACAGTTTACTTGGAAACACTGACAACTACTTGCACTACTTCACTGTCGCAAGAGCGCGGCGTACGCTTTGAGCCATGGCTTCGGTGCACACCTTTCCATGCTCTGCACGAAATCCCTCTTCAACTCGCTCTTCGTCGCGAGTCACAGCAACTGCCCATGCAGTTGAAACCAAGCCTCCTCCAGAAGATGGCTGTTGCTGACAAGCGACGGACTCGGCCTGACCGATCATTTGCAGATGCTTCTTGTGATTCGTGTGTTGCAAACAGTAGTCGTTGCACATCGCTTTTCCATGATCCAAGTCTTGTTCTACATGGGGATTCCGCCTTTAATCAGTCGCTTCACAATCCACTGCGGCGGTTTGCCATGCTCCAAGTCTTGTTCTACACCGAGGATTCCGCCTTTCACCAGTCGCATCACAATCCACTGCGACTGCGATACCAGCAGCTGGACAGATTATCCTGCGTTTCGAAGTATTCTGCAAAGATTGTTGTGTACGTACCCGTCATCTTCAGTATTCCACCCCGCGCAACACAACCCCGAACTTGGAGTATCTTGCTTAGTCGCGCCCACGACAAGTTGATCACTCTCTCGGATTCGAGTTGTGACTTTACTGTGCACGCTACGCGTTCTTTAGTGTTGTCTCGTTGAATATGCTCATGTCGCTGTTCAATCAATAAATCATCTTTGGCAATAGTACTTTCGCTACATCGCAAGCGTTAGAGCGTCAGTTCGATCCAGCTCCTTAATTCCTTGTCCCCAGGACCTTTCGCGAGCATGAATGTCGTGCGCGACATCGGCAAGTTGAAAGCAAACCTCTGCATTCATTTCGCGGATGTCAGCGCATCATCTCTCTCGTTTCTTTTCTCAGATGGCGTACACTTGCGCATGAGTGCCCTAAATGCCGACTGTCGACGAAGGAAGCCGAGAAAGGAGAATTACAAACGCTCTCATAGGGCGGCTTAGTCGCTTGTTTCGCAGATTTTGCCCCCCTCCGATTCGAGTAGCGAAGCTCGTGCTGCACAAGATGCCCCTGATCGACAGTGTCCTCCACCTGCGGAATCGCCTGAGACCCAATGCAGAAGGAAGTGGGGATTGATCTCGCAGTGACCATGGAGGCCAAACTTTGAGTGGGCACAAAGTGAGTGCTGCAGCCCACTTACTTCAACTCGGCACAGTCTGATCTCGTCACAACGATTGGGAGTCTGCGCGCGTGCTGAGAGCGCGCACGCAGACTCCCTCATGTACTTTCGTAGTTGTAAGGTGGGGGTGCAACGCCGCCTGCGGGAGTCCAAAGAGCCAGACGCGCGGCGAATGTGTGGCAAGAGCGCGGCGGCTCGGTGGCGCTTGCAACGCGAGCGACGCCAGAGTGCGGGGCAAACCGACGCGCCAGGCATAACTTTAGTGGGTGTGCGGCGGGAGAGCTCGGCCGAGTTGCTCCGAATGTGTTCCAGGTGTCCAGCAACTACACTTGTACACTTGGGAAGCACACATTTGGCAACAATGCGTGGCTTGGGAGGGTCTTCCACTTACTGGAAAAATATTTTTTCCAAAGACAAGAACTATTCTTGGCTTTGGAAATCCATTTTTGATCGACACCTAATTTGCTCTTTTCCACATAATGCTCGCAAGCAAAGTTTGCAACCTAGTACGGTAGTTACCAATTGCCAGCAATTGGCTCCTACTTTTCCAGGCAAACGAAGTTTGTCAAAAGTACCAGAGGTAGATCTACATCTTTTTGCCACCTCAAACTGCCAGTAGTTTAAAAAGTGCTCCTCAAAATAAAAGAAACCTGTTTTTGTAAAAATTTCAGACATTTCTAACAGCTAGATTTCAGTCGCGTATGAAAGCGAAACATGCATCCTCGTAAAATCATATATGATCTTTTCACACAAAATCTAATGAGACTCCAACCAATTTACGATTTTTCTAGTATTAAAGTCTGCTTCTGGAAAGCCCGAAATCATAATCTTTTGAATAGAGGTATTGACTATGAAGGCCATGAATGAGAAACCAGGGCATTACATGCTGTCGATATGCACTGGTCGACTTCAAAAAAGTCTTCGCAGCTCGGCTCCCGTAGATGATGATAGAGTTTGTAACAAACTCAACCCGTATTATGCTTAAATAAATAATATGCTACCGCCGTTGATTCCAAAATATTACTTTGTACTAGGCTGATATATTTCGCTCGTTGTTTCTATAATTTTGAGATTCTCTCAAACATTCTACCATGAAAATAATTTTTGACTAAAAGATACAATTTGTCACATGGTAGATATTAGCATTGGGCGTTGATGAAATCAAAATCTCTTCAATAGACGTTCTCCTAAAACAAAATTCTAACGTCTTTAGCTCTTTTATCCAACATCGAATGGTGCAAAGGTGGGTTTAAATTTTTCTAAGTTCTTTTTTGTAATTTACTAGAAATTCTTATGTTACGAGGACATCTAAATTGTAAGAAAATACCTCAGAGCTAATGCCAATGACATCATAACAATTTTTGATTTGCTGTGTTCGTTTCGTAATTTGCAGAACATCTTTCTAGTCTTATTTGATGAGGTTTATCGGTTTTGAACTTGAAAGTAATAAGTGCTCGCTAGTAATTAAGGCAATTTGAATTCGAGTAATTCCACAGTTACCACTTATTGCGAGATCAGTACAGATATGAGTACCAGAGAATGCGTTTAGCCGTATTCTTCCCAGACCCCCATTTGATCAGCTAATGTCATCACTCTGATCTTGCAAGAAATTGTTCATTAGCCACGGTGATGCAAAAACAGTTCTCCCCTTCAAGAGGGTATTCATAAAATCTT
Organism: Gracilaria caudata; assembly: GCA_030374735.1. Lineage (NCBI taxonomy): Eukaryota > Rhodophyta > Florideophyceae > Gracilariales > Gracilariaceae > Gracilaria > Gracilaria caudata. Next base: position 23,357 of record JASCIV010000285.1, read on the forward strand.
ACGCTAGCGTCTGTTCATAATTCGTTGTTTATGAATAGAAAGCTAGCACAAATTCATCAACAGCATTTTTTACTTGGTTCCAACCGCATTAGTAGGCAAGTAAACAGTTTCTGTTCTCGTCGTAAGCTATAAAAAGAAACCACCCAACCAGACCCGTCCAGAAGTAATTTTGCCGGCCATCAATCTCTTCCACCCATCACACATACAACATCTATACAATCAAACTTTCTCCAACGTTCCCCATAGTTCCCCATGCAACGTGATAACCGTCGCACAAACCGTCCAAACACTGCTGGCCGAAAGAGATCTCGCCAGAGCCGGAGCCAGAGCTCCTCTGCTTCGTCCTCTCCTTTTGCATCGCTGCCCGGTTCGAATGGCGGCACTTGCAGAGCGGGCCTTTCCAATGACGGCACTTCTAATACAGGTCCTTCTAACATTGGTCCTTCTAATTCGGGTCCTTCAAATGACAGCACTAGTCTACCATCATTCAGTCAAGTGCTCCAAAACAGCCAGGGTTATCTTTCGTATGCACAACCGTCCCTACAGTTGCCACCATTACGTAATGCTGAACGCCTGCCATCAGTAGATCAAGTACTCGCACAAATCGAGACAAACAGATCCACCGAACTGGCTCCCATCTGTCGTGGAAACCCTCCTAATTTACAAAATAGGATGGATATGGCGCGGTTGAATACAAGCGCGCAGCAACCTCGCTCGACAAGCCCGTCTCTCCCCAACCATCCCAGCAACGTTGCACAACCAAATCCAACGGATCAAAGCCTACCGCAGCGGGGAGTTGTGGCTGGGTCCTCTTCGCAAATGGCTGGACTCTCTACCCAGCAGGGAGGCGTTACCGGACCCTCTTTGCAGCAGAGAGGCAGATATGCATCGGGGCAACCGATTCCAAAAGACGCCAGGCGAGAGGGAAATGCTCCAAATCCAACAGTAGCGTTGAGCACGCCTGCAGTAGGGCGGCGAAGCAGGCGAGGTATGATGAGTTGCACAACTTGTGGTAAGTACGTCCATCCGGCTGCGTTTAACTCCCACGTATGCAAACTTTGGAAATGTTCTTTTGCGAATTGCTCATTTGAAACGTACCACAATTCCAACTTTCACCGCCATCAACGTTCTGAACAATTGGGAATAAGGGTTCAGTGTCCTGATTGCGACAAAAACTATGAGGATGAGGTCGCTTTAGATAGGCATCGCCGTGCTGTGCACGAGGGAATTCGACATCAGTGCCCGGATTGTGAAAAGAGCTTTATAAGTATGGTCAATTTAAACAGGCATCGTCGTAAAGTGCACTCGTGAGGTCTGCTGCTGAAGTGCCTTGACTGCCTGTAAATATTTGCCGATAGACAGGCTTAAAATTTGCAGAGCAATTCCGATTGCGGTAATGATTCCACTCGAGGGGCGGTAAGTGAAAGAGAACCACATCAAGTACAGTGCGCATGACTGTAAAATTTGAATGCCAGTTGGTGGTAATCTCAGAAGTTGAAAAATTTGTGTACACTCAAGCGTGCGAGACAAAGAAAACTGGTAACAAGGGCTCGAGTGTTAGAGTTGATCCGTAGAGCAGAGTTCAAGATAAACAAAGCATGAGTTGTTGATTTTACCATATGAAACATTTTCATCTTTCGAGAGCGATTTGAGAAATGCAAACGAACCTTAGTTGTGCTTGCATTCTCTAGCAAGTGCGCCCATGAAAAATGTTGGTTTAGATTGATTGAATATGAATCCTCGAGCTGTCGCTCCTCTGACTATTGTAAACGAAAAGATGTTGAGTGATCGATTTAAGGTTACCGCAAAGAGTAATAGGCGACTGCCTTTTCCGGGTTTGGGTCTTACTTGAGCATCGCTTCGTCTAACAACCCCGACATATCATACGTATGCTTGTCCTGATCGCCAAAAATTCTTTTTTGTCCGAGAAAAGTTTTGAAGATTTTTATCAATGCCGCTAGGGAAGCCAAGCAGAAGCTTGGATTTTGAACAGTAGTCACATTAGCAGCGAATTCACTCCCTCAACAACCTGTCCTGCTCTAGTCATGTTTCTCAGAAACGAAGTTATAGACCACCAAGTTAACCAATGGATCATCCGCAACAACCAGAGATTTTCTTTTGCGTCACAACGTTGTGTTCAACCATTACCACCTCCAACGCTTGAATTTCGTCTTTTTACATTGCTGTTCTTTATTGCTTTGCGTCGTCATTACTCGACGTTATATGACATAATATATTATACTGTTTTTGGAGGAGGGCGTGAATGATGACCGGGAGCTGGGTGCAACTCGAAAAGTAAGCATGTGGAACAAAGAATTTTTTTATGTGCATTTATTTTGTTATAAGTGCCAATCACGTACATTACTATATATGCGCTAGGGTAGCTCTGCTGAAGTTGACGCGAAGTTGTCATACTGGGTCTGGCATGTTGACATGGTGGAAATCTGACCAAACCAAACAGACCCTAGCTCATTCAGATGAGAAGAGAGGTAGACACCTGTCCAAAGATGGCAACAAACCTACCTTCGGGCCTTCGTTATAGCAAAGCTCCTAGTGGGCTTCGAATCTAGTCTTGAGCTAAACAAGTATTCCAAGGCTTCAAAAAGCCATTTTAGGCAGTTCTACGGCAGCAATTGGTACAAAACTCGAAATGCACCGCTTTAAAAAAGAGTGTAACTTGCAATGCAATAAAAAATTTTGAAAAAAAGAGCTGTGATTGGGCGCATTTTCCTTCCTTTTCGGAGAGAAACCCTGCTAGAGATCAATAGTGAAGACGCCATTTTGGTAGAAATAGCGCGGGTGATGACAACCCAGCAAAAGATAGAGTGCCAGGGAGTACCAGCCTAGATAGGCGAGGAAAATAACTGTAGTCTAGAGATAAACACAACACAAAAGTAGGCGAGCCGTAGCACCGAATAGGTCCGCTAATGTGGGGCAGGGCTGCGGGGGAACAATGAAGAAGAGCGAGAGACCGAGTCACTCGAAGG